>JBBPKY010000804.1:0-13604 GCA_038089495.1 Xerocomellus dryophilus
ATCCTTTATTGTTCACCGCGGTCCACGTCTTGGTTATGAACATCGGAAGTCTTCTAGGGCAATTCAGCTGTTCATTCTCTCGCTTAGTTGTCTGGTCTGGGAAGAAGATTCTAGCGATGTCTCTCCTCCGGACGCTGTTCATTCCCCTGGTCCTTCTTTGCAATGTCGATCGACGTGCAACAGCTCTAGTCCCTCTGATCATACGTTCTGATATCCTTTTCATGATTATAGTGCTGGCAATGGGGTACACGACCGGCTATGTCCTAGCCCTAGGTTTGCTCGCCGTTTCATCTCTGGAGCATAATCCTAGGCTAAAGGGACGGCGCGAAGACGTGGATGTCGCCGCAACACTGGGTGGTTCCTGTATGATTCTCGGTCTTACTTTGGGGGCGCTTTCTAGTTTTGGTGTTCAGGCCATGATATGAGACTGCGATATCTCTGACAATATATATTCGCAATGAGGTGGAGAACAGCGAGTTCGGCTTCCTCTTTTCCTTACCGTCCGCATTCGTTCCAGCGTCTACTCCCTTTGTCTGTTTCTACACTTTTGTGTATACCGTTAGAGGGGAATATAGTCCCTTCCTTCTCCCTAGTAGCATACCAAATCGCGTGTTGATCGAGTAATGTTACAGTTCTGTACGGGTTCGTTATGGTCAGTGCTGAACAGCATCTGTGTATTCTCCCTTCCCTCGCCACCGGCCTGATGGAGGTCGGGTATATGTGCTGGCGGTGCATGTGCTTTGCGAGGACATCGGAGTGGATAATGATTTGTCACACTCCTTGCAAGGTCAGACGGTTGGCAAGACGTCGAGTCGACTTGCCTGGTTCGGAACATATGAAGGGCTTCTCGCCCGCATGCGAAACGAGGGGTCTGAGCGATTCCACGGCGATTGCATGTGGCCCATTCACAAGTGTAGTGAACTTGTGAACGCCAATGTGGGCTAGGATACGCACGTCGTCGAGGGAATGGCGCACTGGAATGGACGTGCTCGATGAGAGTGGGCAGGCGGGTAAATACGATGCCACAGTCGTCCATCCCGTGGTCTCATCGGCTGACGTGAGCGCGTAGCCGAACTCGCTCCCGGTACATCGCTCCTTGTTTGATCTCTGCCTCAGCTAAGACGACAACTTGACTTGAGGCCAGTTCAAGTGCTAGCGCGAGATTGTAATTCCATGTCGTCGGTTTTGTGCCAGTCCCGCAAGAATGCGGTAGCTTTACGCGCAGCCTGTCGTGACGCTCAGGCGCTCCTTCAGCCTGCTCAGGCTGGGGTTGCAAAGTGAGTGACACCATTGATACACTGTATTCACCACTGTACAACACGGACGCCTTAGAATCAGATCCTTTTCATCGACACGCCCTACCAGTAGCTCGACTACAGACGAACTCCCACTCTCTGGCGTCCGCGTCTTGGAGCTCGGTCAACTCATCGCGGGTCCATTCTGTGGACAGCTTCTCGGGTAATGGACGCCGCCAGTGGGCCGACCGAGAGTGGCCGATTGCTCACCATTGTGTTGTTTTGACAGCCATTTCGGTGCAGAGGTCATCAAAATCGAGCCCCCTTCTGGCGGGGACCCGTTGCGAGTGTGGAGAGAGCTCGACATCGACGGCGTCAGTCCATGGTTTCGGAGCCTAGGGAGGAACAAGAAGAGCGTGGCGATCGACCTGAGGCAGGACGAGGGACGAGCGTACGTGGCTTCCTATCTGATCATTCACGCGTGCTCACGTCGCTTCCGAAAGGCTCGTGAAACAGCTCGCAACCAAGAGTGATGTCATCATCGAGAACTTCAAGCCAGGGAGTAAGACCGAGCGGGACGAGTTCGGTGTAGCGTTGCTGATGTATTGTTTCGTTTTCAGCGCTGGAGAAATGGGGGTTGGGTCCGTCGGCGTTGCACCCGTTCAACCCTTTACTCATATTTACCCGGGTGAGCGGATATGGACAGACGGGTCCTTGGTCATCCAGGCCTGGATACGCATCTGTTTGCGAGGCCGAGTCTGGCTTTCGGTATATCAATGGCTTCGTGGATCCAGAAACGAATTCGTTGTCTGGACCCCCTGTGAGACCGAATATTAGCCTAGGGGACTCCGTTGCTGGACTACATGCTGCCTTTGGAACGGTAAGTATCTCTAGGGATCATTTTCGTTAAACGCTAGATGGTGTATAGGTTTTAGCGCTCCTCTCCAGGCAAAAAAAGGTCGAGAAAGGCGAGAAAAGCGGTCAAACCGTGGATGTCAGTATTATGGAGAGGCGAGTTTATGTCTCTTATACTTCATTAAAATCTAGCTGAACTGCTGTACAGCATGCTAAACCTGATGGAGGGCATTATCCCAGAATATGATCGCAAAGGAAAGGTACGAATTCAACTGCATGATTTTTCTCCGTGACCAACCTTTCTCCTTCTTTGCAGGTCCGAGGTCCGTCTGGATCCTCGGTGACCGGGATCGTTCCAACGAACGCGTACCCATGTCTACCCTCACCCACCGCACCTTCGACACCAACCTATATTATCATCGGGGCGAATGGCGACACGTTGTATGCGCGTCTGATGCGTGCCATTGGCCGTGAGGACCTCATTGGTCCCAATTATGCACAGAATCAGTACCGTGTTGCTCGCCAGGCAGAGATAGAGGAAGCGATCTCTGACTGGACAAGGGTACGACCCGCAGAAGAAGTCTTGGACGTGTTAGGCAAAGCCGGTGTTCCGGTCGGTCGTGTCGTCGGTGTCAAGGAGATCATGGAGAACGATCATGTGAAGGCGCGTGGTGCTGTGGAGGACGTATGGGTTGGCGAGACGGATAGTGGGTGGAATGTCAAAATGCCGGGTGTCTTTCCAGTCTTGGAAGGATCTGGGGCGAAGACTAGATGGGCTGGTCCTGACCTCGGGGAACATACTGTCGATGTTCTGATGAAAGAACTTGGACTGGATGCCGAGGAGCTTGCACGACTCCGGAGCCGTGGCATCGTAGGATGAGTAGCGTCATCGTTGCTTCTACTTGGGTGCTCATTCTCCATCGCTCTTACTGTTACAATGGCAGCGCCTGACCCTAAACTATAACCATAAGAAAGCAGTTGCTTTGAGCTTACTTCCGACAGTACTGTCGAGTTCAGCAATTTGTCGGAGCCCCTTGCCCCCTTCTACGCGTTCATATATCTTGATTCCCCCGCCTCCCACCCTTTTATCTTCACTTCCAACACCACCGACGGCGAGCCATTTGGCATCCTCTCCTCCAAACACCATCCCACGAACGTGTCTTAGCCCCGTGCGTACTTCGGTCACTAGTTCTGGATGTTCTTCTCCCTTCTCTAAGGAGAAAATGGCGATCGTGTCGCCCTCGGGGTGTGGGTCGTCCCGATTCGAGGCATATATATACGCCGTGGGGAACGAACGGTTCGGTTCTGGTATTAATATCTCAGCAGCCTTCATGTTACTTGGTGTCGGAGACTCTTTGAGCGTCGACAACGTGGTCAAATGCGTCAAAGGCCGTAGACCTGAATGAAACTTGTATACTGCGAGCTCGGAGGTGAGCTCCAGCAGTACGTACAACGTATTTCCTTTGTGACTACTGTCAGTTTCGTGGGAGACGGTCCGTCATGATGCCTACGTACCATGTATCGCGACGTGTCGAGGTCCACGACCAGTTTCAGTACTGATGAAGTCCCGAATGGCCCAATGGCCATCGGAGCCCTTGGTGAGTCGCCATACTTTATCAGAGCCTAAATCAGGAAGCAGGAGCTCCTTCTCAGTCGTGTTCAGTGGGTTGAATACGGTTTGGTGCGGATGTGAGGCCTCTTGTCGAGACGGATCCCGACCTGCCTTTCCAGCCTCGAACGGCAACGCGAGCTTCCACAATTTAGCTGGGTGAGTGTACGGCGGACTCGCAGAGATCGGAACCGTAGCCAAGGTACCGCTGGAGTACTAACACGCACGCACCCGCCCACAAGGTTGAAGTCACAGCAGCAAGAAGAAACTTTGAGAATCCGCGATCGATCTCGAACCTACTGTAGAACTGGACTTACGTTTCCGACCATGAGTTCGTGCTCCGTGACGAGCAGCGTGCAGGGCTCGGCCCCACCGCTTGCGCACGTCGCCTCGTCTATCTTCTGGCCTTTGCCGTCCTTGTCATACTTGACCACGACGATCTGACCGTCCGTCTGTTCCAGGCCGGCGAAGATCAACGACCTATCAGACGGATGTGCTTCGATCCAGGTCGGATGGCGGCCGACGTCGACTTGAGAGAGAAACTTGAGCGTGGGCGTGCCGTCTGACGGGGCGGGGTCAAACTCGAGGGTATATATCGAATCGGTGGACGATCCAACCAAGATCTTGTAAGTAGCCATGTAAAGCGGAGAATAAGACCCGATGCGCGGAGGAGTAGAGGACGACTTGAATTCGCGAGCTCGCGGTGGGGAGCAGACGAACTGGAAAGGATCTGGACACGTCCTATCGGTAGTTTACATAAAGACATGCGCGTCGTGCACGGTACTAGTCACCGTTCAGGCTACCGAGATTTGTGACACCGCACGTTCAAGTTCATCGTCTCGTGACTCTGGTCCACTCGCAAAGCCCCCGGACAGAGTCAAGCAGTGCTGGAGACATCTTGTTACATACAAACGCCAACACAACTCAAGAGCTTGATCAAACACTACCGTGACGCTCCGGGAAACATGTAGATACGTTTCGGACACGACCAAAGCTTTCAAGAGCCTCCCGGAGAGAGTACAGCAATTCTCTCTTTCCAATCTCATGCTTTCTTCAAGATTCGAGATACTGATATTTCACGACTGCCCTTGTTGAACACCACTCGTATTGGCTTAACCACGAGACGTCCGTTGCCAACGCCAGAGTCCATGTCTTCACCAATGATGTCTAGATCGGCGGCGATGGGTGCATTCCCGACTCGATCCCATGTAACCCAACGCGTACGTCATTTATCGATGCTCCGAGTCCTTTTGCCGTATGTACTCATCGTAGTATGTACTACTTATTGGCATTGCCATCAAGGGGGCAAGCCTTGGCTCAGCGCTCCTCAATCAGCACGTAAGTTGGGCTGTTACCGTGATATGAGCGCAAGGTCAAGGACCTACGAGCGCGATTCAATTTCAAATGCATCAGCCTGAAGCAAAACGATGTGCCAGGACGTATTGCAATGAATTGAGGATCCAGGGGGGGTTATCCGGGGCCGAGCATATTCGCGACTGTTGTGATGAGTCTCCCGGATCATCCTACAAACTCTAGTGGAGCACACGCGCCATGCGTGCGTGCGCGTGCTCGCGCGTATGGCAGACATCTCAGGCTCATGGACGTAATGAAAAAGCATACATCACACTGCCTACTGGCGAGGCTGGGCAAGACAGAGGTCTGGCCTTCCATAATAAAGGGACCTGTGGCTGTACTTTCTTTGGGATCACTTTAGAGCTATATCTCTTAACGTAACGTGGGTACGAGTGTGTATATCGGCCAAGCTCAGGGGAACTTGAAGACAGAGTACATTGCATGGTAACTCGGTTACAAGACAAAGGCGGCACCAACCAATGCCCCCGCAGAGGCAACGAGGGTACCGACGAGACTCCCGAGTGAAAATGGTGCAGAGAGCGCCATGGCAGCGCTTGAGCTCGTAGCGGGTTGCGTCGCAGACGCAGATGTCGATGAAGGTCCGCTCGACGCCTTGGTCGAAGCATGGGAAACCGAAGGGCCACTGCCAGTGCTCACTACGACGATGCCCAGTCGGTGAAGAGCATGCAGAAAGGGTTGAACATCACTTACAGGTGCCACATCTTTGGTTCTGGAGTTGCTCCGCGGTCGCGATGTCATCTGCGGTACAGTTTGCCTGGAGGCACGAGGAAGAGGCATCTTGGAAGGCGGACGAGGAGCAGACACAGGACAGGTCAGTGCTGAAAAAGAGTCAATGAGGTGCGACGCGGGAGAACACAGAGACGTACTAGCCCGCGCAACCGGCACTGGCGGCGGCCGCGGTCGCGCAATCGAGGATGCACGTGTCGACACCGACGGCGGAAGTATGCGACGGGGGAGCAGTTAAAGTAGTGGAGGATTGAGCTTGTGCGACGAGAGCGCATGAGATAATGACGACGACGGCCTTCGTGTTGGTGAACATTGCGATGAGTGGAAATTTTAATATCGTTGGGACAAAACCCATATGATCAGTAGGAGCGGTATTTGAGGGAAAGTGAGGCTGCCAGGAATGGGAATATGTAGTTGCATGATGTTATACCGTCGTGCAGGGCGTCGGTCAGACTCAGTTACACTTTGTACCTAACGCCACCAGGAACAATTAAGATGGCCTGGACTCGGAACTGGATGGAGGTCGTTTGTCGCCCGCTCTGCTTCACGGGCCGAGTTTGTTGACAAGTGAACATGCCAATGCTCTGGAATTATGTCTCTCTGTCGTTGTCGGGTGAGCGGTATGTAGTATGTACTTACCAGCCAACAGCGTACGTCCAGACATTCCCCTAGGTCTGGAACTGCCCAGCCGCATGTGCAGTGCCAAAGGTTACGCAACTGTTGACGTTGCTCTCTTGTCTTAGCCCTGCCAGCGAGGATAATGTAGGCTACTATACGTGTCACACCTTGTTTTGGGACACGCGTCCAACTGGGCTCGGCGCTGCACGTCAGCCTGCTGGAGGGCAGACCCGAAATTAATCTGCAGGCCGTTACTATCAGTGAGAAGGTCTTTGATTAGTTCAATTCGTCACCAGAGCAGATAGGGCTCCTCTTCGATGCCATTTGGTAGATGGAGGACAGTGGAAATCATTGGAATGGCGAAGGAGACGGGAAGCAAAAGTCCGCCTTTATAGTATCTTTCTCAAATTTGATCGGGAACGGCCCTCTTCATGAGGAAGATCCCGTGGCTGCGTTGGTGGTCAGATGGTCCTCATATGGGCTCGGCGAGAGGCAGAAATGAGATTGTGTTCCCACGGGACGTTCAAAATCTGCCGTCGTCAAACATTGTACTTCGCGGTTATGCAAGCAAGACCTGAGGCGGCGAAGGACAAACTTCAAGCACCAGAAGACAAACAGGGTGGATATTAATGGTTTGTGCCCATGGATCTCGGGGGACGTGCCGGATAGGCTGCCCCATTCAAGTGAAGTCGAGGTCGGGTTCATTTCGATGTCCCTATCGACTAGTCGTTTTCTCAAATTCCTAGCCTCCACCCGCGGGTTACCCCCTTGTAGGCTGATATATCGCATATTTGCATTTCTCGTTCCCTCCGTTGACGGACACGCACAAACCCACGCAAACCAACCCTGCACCAATGTCAAAAACCACCTACTTCGTCGGCCGCTCTGGATAGTGGCGTCGTCTGCGCCACGAATGCTCCCTCGCCCGGACCCTCTGACGCTCACGAACGTGCTCTGCCTGCTCCCGTGGGCTCGCCTTATACCATATTCTCCTGCTCCAGTAAGGCGCTATTCGGCAGACTGTATCCCATGGATGGCAGGTAGTCAGAACTCACTTTACGATGAGCCCAGTGAGATCCATCATGACACATCACAAGTGCGACTGGCTCCATCCATCCGCCAACTTCCAGTACCACTCTCCATCGCAGTCACTGAGCTCGGGTATTCTTACCCACCCATCTCACTCTAGTCCGCTCATCAAACGATTAGCTTTGCGCCAGAGACGTCACCCGGAACCCCTAGCATCAAAACGCCCCCACCCGTAGCCCACCTCCACTTTGATACAAATAAGTCGAAACCTATCGAGCGTATCGTGCGACGCCCACCTGCCCCTGTTAGAACTCCAGCTTCCAGCCAGGGTGCATTGTCTTCAGTCCGCTTTGAGAAGGGCTGCACCAGGTGGTTCTACTGTCTTTGGAACCATCACTGCCCCGCCAAGTACCGATAATCCTAATCGACCCGGGGAGCCCATCGCAACCCGTTTCCGTTCAATGTCAGTCAATGATGTATTCCGGTATGATTATTGCATGTCGAGGTAGGGTGTTTGACGGAGCCAGGAGTCCATGTGACACCCCAGACGCCATCCGAACACGATTACAGGATTGAAGCAATGTCGTACCAATACCCTGAAATGCCCTTCGTTTCGTTACTGCGTCAGAGGTATATTCCGCACTTAACTTTTGTCTCCAGAGAGGTCCCGGAGAAGTGGATAGCCTATCGGCACCCCGAAGGCGCTCTTTACTTTATGCATGACGATTCGGTCAGTGAATCCGGACGATATCGGAAATCGTTATTATTGTGTCTCAAGTATAATTTCGTAGAAACGCTCAAACATACGCGATGAAGGGACGGAGCGGAGCATTGAGTGCTTCAGAACCTCATTGTTCTCGGCGCTGGAAACTGATATTAGGGATAGAAACCTCCCCGAATCCCTGAAAGTTGTCGAAGGTGAGCTGGCTTTGGAAACCCGGAAACACGAACCGAACAGTGCGATATGTTGGTGATATGCCACTATTATTTCGTGAACCCACGAATCAGAGTCTCTTTTGGCTGCGCGAATGGGGAGGGTATGATGTTTTCGAGGATTGCATGATAGGTATCCTCTCGCTTCCCCACAAAGGTGAGCCCCAGACTGCTGGCCAAAATAAAGCAAGAAATGCGACAAGAAATGTCATTTGTTTGGAGCAAAGACCGAGTCCATGGTATCCGCTGGGCATATTATGACTACGAGTGACATGAGTGTGGTATTTTAGATCTCCTCTACGATCTGATCAAATACTACAGTCGCAGGACCCCTTTCGAGAGTGCTCGTCAGTAATTAGACCAATTACAGCTAGAAGACGTCCTACCTTTTCTCTGCGCCATCCTCCATCCAGCTAATTTGCGCCTCTAACTCGGTCATCCCGAACATCAGCACGATACTGAATTGCTGCCTGTAGAACTGTAATCCCGCGAAACCGCGTCGGGGACTGAGCGTCTTGGATACCTGGGACGTGTCCGCGTGAACGGTGCATAGGTTGGAGAACATCCCTTTGTAGGATGATAACAACTTCAGCGCGCACGTCGAGCGTCATCTAGAACGTCAACCTTACCCGGTTCTGAATCTGTCCAGCGAGGGTTACTCGCATTGCCGCGATAGCAGACAATTTCCGTAGCGATCGTGTCGCAGGAGGTCCTGTCCGCGCATTCCGTGATGAAGTCCTTGCGGAATTCCTTTGTCTCCGACACCACTGTCCCCTGCCATGTGCTCTGTTTTAGCTTTGACCGAAAACAAGCCACAAGCTAAATACCTTGTGTAATATCGCGCTGAACGCGTTTGGAATAACCATGCGCCCTGATGGACGTGGGACCGCAGACGCAGCCCGAATTTTATGTTGCTCGTCGTTCTTTTTGAACTCTATGGCGCATCGAGTGCCGTACGTAAACTTGGAAACACGTGCCGAGACCCTGTGGTCGAGGTAAAAAGCGATAGCGCCGTCCGCGACTGCTTTATTTCTGGTAGATTTGGAGTAAACACAGGATGAGGCCAAGTCGATTTCGAATAAGACTTACGTGTGACTGTCTGGGCGACAGAAGTTGAGGTTCAGCGGTTTGATATGCTGTTGCAGCTTCGAAAAGAGCCAATCACTCGCGGCGAAACCTCCAACGAGAAAGATGGACTTGGTGGTCGTCAGTCTCTAGTATTGTGATCTGGATTAGACGTACATTGATTGGCTTGCTTGCCAGCCTCCGCTGGTTTTCCACAGCTTCGATAATTGCCGCTGCAGAGGGTTCGAAAAGGGTCACGACATCGGTTCTGGGTTGCAACCGTCGTGAACAGGCCGAAGGGGTCAAGTATAACACAATACCACTTACCCCGGAAGCTTGAGCTGTCCAGACTTGATGTTAAACGCGAGGTCGCGGTCCTTCACGGTTCCGAAGCGAATGTAAGAAGGTTCAGTAGGATTGCTGAAGCGGAGCTTCGTTGTCTTATCGAACTCATTCGTCATTTGAGTGATGTCCTCCGGGGTTCCGAATTTAGAACCTGCGAGCTTCACTACAGGAATAGGTTACGAAGGCCGTTCGAACGCATCCCATTTTCCAGGCTTACCTGCGAGGAACTGTTGAGCGCGTCTGGTGACAAATACTGCACCTTGCAAGCGGCCTTCAACCCAGTTCATCAGTACACGTAATCCAATTTGAGGTCTTGCTTACATTCTGCGGGAGCGATCTCTTGGAATGTGGCGGGCGATGTTGTCATGTAGTAGGAGCTGACATCGATAGTTCCACCGCCTGCATCAATAATCATGATGCCTTGGTCTTCCTGAGAAGCGATTTCAGCCACACAAATCAAACACGAGCTAGCAGGCTACTACCTTGATTGAACCAGCTGTCTTCTCAGTACTCAGGCAGAAGTGCAGACTCGCTTCGCCTTCGGTGACTAGCTGAATCCGAGTTTGCCCTTCAGGAGAATCAGGGACCAATCCTGCAAGGACTGCTGCTCGTCGTATCTGTGTTTGCTGCGGACCTTCCCATCCGTTCGGATGACTGAGAACGAAGTCAATGTTGTTCTCAAATGACGTCCACATGTCACGTCCGCTTGCATGGGTTTCTTGAATATAGGTCTTTGTACATTGGAACAGATACCCCATGAAGTCACTTAGGATTTGTATGGCAGTCCTGTTCGGAGGAAGCGGGGGAATATCTTGATCGCTAATGTGATTGGACGCCATGTTTTTAGGTCTAAGATGAAGCTTCCACCTAGTGTCCCGCACTTCAGTGGACAGCGAGCGACAGATTCAACAGAAGAGGGCTGTCACCATTCCACTTTGACCCATTCTTCATCTTCTGCTTTCTCAATTACGCTCTCTTGGAGGGCCTCACCGCCGAACGCGCGGGGAACGCCTTCCAGGTCGTAATACACAATGGATGGTATCTTGGAATTTCCGCCGACATGATCTGTGGCGGGAAAGCTTTCCGCATGATGAATACAACGAATACTTCGAGAATATGTATTGGCGCTCACCGCGTAACACCGCAGATGACTGGCGGGTCGCCTGGGTCAAGAATGCTGTACGAGACGCCGCTGTACGTTGTGCCGACATCGAAAGCCAAAACCAGCTTTCGAGCAGGTCCTTGGTATGGCTGTCGCTCTGGCATGTGTCGGTGGGGTGTCGTAGGCTTGTTCGTGTGGTGATATACGATTTAGCCCGAGTTTAAGCGTAGAAGAAAGGGGTGGGTCAATGCTAGGTGTACCTATTACTCTGTAAGCTGTTCCCAGCACCAAGTTGCGCCGTTGGCAGGATAAGGCGAGGCGGACAAACAATCTACAGCGAGAAACCCGATCGGATCTAGCACATGTCCACCCATGCGGTTCCCGTGACTCGATCGCCTTGCTTTCATCCCTGCTTCCCCTGATAGCACCTACACGAGGTGCAAGAATTAATGGGGTTCTCGCCAGTAAGTTCTTCGAAAACTCACAATCCGCGGCGTTCACAAAGTTCAAACCAGCGAATCACACTTCACTGGGAGCGGTTCGATCGTATCACATAGAAGCATGAGTACAGATAAGTTAGTATCATCCTGCAAAAGACCATTCACAAGAGCCGAGACTAGCGTATCGTGCAGCGTGTCCTCATCGTATGCTACGAGGGGCCGTCGAGGGCAGTGCACTATACAGTTCAACTTGTTGGTGAGAGTAGGAATCGACAGGCGCTCGCATGCCCTGCGCCCTAGGCTTAAAGTAGTTAAAATGTACGAAGCCCAGCAGGAAGTGAGACAGACAACCAACCTTTCTTTACCGACAAGGCCAACTTACGGATCTTCCGGGAGCCAGCGTCCGTTATGGTTTCGATGGTCGACGGTGAGCCCGATCATGGCGGGCAATTGCAGCTGGCCCCTTTTGAATCTGTTGCACCTCGGGGTGACCTGAGTTTGGGTTGTGAATGGGCCACCTAAAAGAGGTTGCAAACAGTCCTCACAAAGCTTTCCCACGTAGAAACCTGGACACTCTGGATGCTACCCACCCTTTCATGGTTTATCGTAGAATGTCCGGAGCAGCCTGCCCCGAATACTCTATGCTAAACAACCCAGCGTGAGGGACGTGCACAGTACAGGCAGCTGTCATCGTGCCTCAAAGGAGTTCATTAAGAGATTCATGCAAGGAAAAGATACATCCGAGTCAGCAGTCCATGGCAGTAACTAGTCATCGTACACGATTGAAGCGGGACTTCTGTCAGTTCCTCAGGTTAGCACAATGCATCATCCGAGTGTGCCGCTTGTTCGTACCTCTGTTCCACACCCTGGGCCGTCATGTGAGTGATATAGCCTACGGGTTCCTACCCGGCAGAATGGCATGGCGTACCTGGTCATTCCAGCTAATCTGGGCTTTCAACTCCGTGAGACCAAACAGCAGAATGACGTCGACATCCAGGCTATAATATTCACCCCCTCCAGGGGCTTGTCGCGAACGCAAGGAGCGGGCAATTGTAGAGGTATCAGCAATCACATGACACATTGTCGTGAAGCGCGCTTGCATTTGAAACCATTCGTCAGCGATACGCATTGACAACTGTGTCACGGCTTACCAGGTTCCTTGTCCATCCATTGGGGATCGAGAGCATCTCCTCTGTATGCCAGAATGGACCCCTTTACATCGTTCAATTGAGAGCGCGAATCCCGCTCTACAAAAAACGACTGGCGAAATTCTTCCTGCTCCGAAACTTGGACACCCTATCAGAGGACTGAGCAATGAGTCAACATAAATAGTAACCAGTACAGACCCTCTTCAGAATCGATGTAAATGCATTTGGTAACACTATAGCCCCCGATGGTGCAAGGAATTGCGTGTGTATTCTCTCTCGGTGATCCGCAAGAGAATGACTGTACCGCCTAATGCATTCTATACCATATGTATACCTTGATGTTCGCGAAGTGACCAGGGGATCAATATAGGATAATACAGCGCCATCTGCGACGGCCTTGTTACTGAAGAGGTTATGAGCACAACCCAACCACGTTGCTACGACACATACACGCGACTCGCCGGTCTGCATAAGTGCACCTCCGAAAATACCGGATGCTGCTGAAGACGGCGATACAGGAAATCACTGGCGGCATAACCGCCGACAAGGAAAGCATGCTGTCGACAGGGCACCATTAAACCTCATATAGAACGGAATATCGGAGCCAAGCTCACCTTGATTTGGATCTGCAATATCGTTGCTGCCTGTCGCTGTTTCTCGAAGGCATCAGCGATCGCCTCCACAGAAGGTTCAAAGAATTTTGCGACGTCTTCTCTGTACGAGCGTTCGAGGGTCAGTACCATGCATTTTGACGTAAGGAGCCCCCTTACCCAGCCAACTTGAGCTGACCAGAGCGAATATCACACTGCGGATCTTTGTCGCGGACAGTCCCGAACTTGATGTATTGCGGATCGCCAGTGTCTCGGAATCTCAGTTTTGTTTCCTTATCGAAAATCTCTTTCATCTGCTGGACGATGTCAGGTGACCCGTATCGTGAGTTAGCAAGCTTGGCTGTAGCAGAATAAGATATGTTAGTGGTCCTTGGATTATCGAGCAGCACTGTACCCTTGAGAAATGTGTGAGCTCTTTGCGTGACGAAAACAGATCCTTGAAGGCGACCTATGGGGACAGCGTATTAGAAAGACTTCAAAGTCGTCCTGAAAAGTCTTACATTCTGCAGGTGCA
>JBBPKY010000805.1:0-13598 GCA_038089495.1 Xerocomellus dryophilus
CCCCCCCGACGGTCTTCTCGCACACGCGCCGCGGACGCGCAACCGACATCAGCAGGCTCGAGTTCAACACCCTCCGACGCCACTTCCGGCAAGCGGAAGCGCGGCCAGTCGGTCGCGGCGGACGAGACGGACGTCGAGACAGAAAATGTGATTCGGCCGACGTCGAGGTCCAAGCCTGCATCGTCGTCCTCGCGTACACGTGCTAAGCCTTCTTCAACGGCATCGACGTCAAGGGGACGCGCGAGTGTTGGCCCCGAGCGAACGAGAGGGGGCAGAGCTTCTACAAAGACAAGGGGCGCGGGAAAGCTGAAGGAGGTCCCTGAGATGGAGGAGGGCTCAGATGTGGGAGAGGATGAAGAGCAGGAACGGGACGAGCATGTGGACGAGCATAGACACGAGGCACCTCCCGCTCGGAAGAAATCACGTACGTCTGTCGAGGACGACGGAGGACGCCGGGAGGAGGAGGCGGTGCGGAAGCCCTCAAGGAGGGATAGACCCCGTCAGGTGGTCAAGGAGGAGGAAGAAACGGAGCCCCCACCTCCACCCAGGACTCGGCGTTCCTCGGCCAAGCCCCCGTCCTCGAAAACTACAAAGACCGCCCGCTCATCTCGTAAACCCCTAAGGGTCGAGAGTGATGTCGAGGAAGAGGTAGAACAAGAAGAAAAAACAAAGGAGGATAAAGACGACGCGATTCCAATTTCTGACGACGAAGACACCCTCCCTATCCAGGAAGTTGGAAGTCGCAAAGCAGCCTCCGGTAAACCCGTTCCCAAGCAGTCGCGACCCTCCAGCAAGTCTACTTACAACATCGCCAAAACATCAGGACAAGAGGATGGAGAAGAGGATACTGTCCTTACGCCACGACCGCGCAAGGCTGCCCCTGTCACGCCCCGTAAAGATCCTACACCAGAACAACAAGCTACAGCAGACGAGGAGGGGGATGACCTAGATGGTTTTGACCAAGAGTACAAAGCCACCCCGCGTCGTGCAAAACGACAAGATGCCAACAGGAACAGCTCACCAAGTCAGGCGTCCCGGACCCCCAAACGTGCGCCACCAGTCGCAGAAGAAGAAGAAGAGCGATCACTCCTAGAACCTAGAGTCAGACCGCAAACACAGTCGCAACCGCCTCCAGTGGAGGAAGTCAAGGGGCCAAAGACTCGACTGGTCATTCACAAAATGGTGTTAGTTAACTTTAAGAGCTATGCGGGAAGACAGGAGATCGGGCCCTTCCACAAAGTACGTCTTAGCACGTTCGCACTCGTGGTGTTCATCATGTTCGTGGCTAGTCATTCTCGTCAATCGTTGGTCCCAATGGCTCAGGCAAATCGAACACGATCGACGCGCTGTTGTTCGTGTTCGGATACCGTGCATCAAAAATGCGCCAGGGTAAACTCTCAGAGTTGATCCATAACTCGGCCCGGTATCCCAATCTGGACGATTGCAGCGTTGAGGTGCATTTCCGAGAAATCATTGATTTGGTAGGGACTTTTCCTCCGGATTTCGTTCTGTATTCCCTTACGCGCTCTATAGCCCGGTCCCGATGCATACAAGGTGGTACCAAACTCTCAACTGGTTGTGGCGCGAATAGCATACAAGAGTAACTCGAGCAAATACACGATCAATGGACGTGCTAGCAACTTTACGGAGGTACAAACGCTCCTCAAAAGTCGGGGGATTGACCTTGACCATAAACGGTTCCTCATCCTGCAGGTAAGTCCATGCGCGCTGACTTCTCTTATACGTAGCTGACTTCGCATATCTGTCTGCCAGGGTGAAGTCGAGTCGATTGCACAGATGAAGCCTAAAGCTCCAAACGAACACGAAGATGGGTTGCTCGAGTACCTTGAAGACATCATTGGTACTTCTTCATATAAGACACCGATTGAAGAAACGCTCGCGCAGGTTGAGGCGCTCACTGATCAGCGCAGCGAGAAGTTGAACCGGCTCCGTATCGTCGAGCGGGAGAAGAGCGCATTGGAGGCACAGAGGAAAGAGGCGCTAGATTACCTGAGGTTGTTCAACGACCACGTGAAAGCGCAGAGTAGGCTCTGGCAGTGGTACCTCTGGAAGTGTTTGGAGAACGAGGGCAGGTTTAATGCGCAGATCGTGAGTGGTTTGATGTTTTTCCTGCGTTCCCTGCAATGGGCTGAGGATGCTCGTACAAAGACAAAATACCAGAAAGAGCTAGACGCTGAGACGGAGAGGAACAAGGACGATATTACCCATTTAGAGATGTTGGAGAATCACTTTGTGGAACGTGAGAGGGCATACGAGGTTCGTCGCTTGTGATCTGTTTCAGACCCTATGTCCCAATCACTCGTTTTATATCTTCCACCCGATTAGGAAGTGAAAACTGCAGCTGAAGAGGCGGTCAAAGACCAAACTGCGCACGAGAAGCAAGCTGTCGGGCTTGAAGAACGGCGCAAACATGCCAACACCAAGGCAAAGAAGCTGAAGAAGACGCTTCAGGAAGTGCGCTCTTTCGTCTTCGTTTTGGTGTATAACTCTCTCTGACGCTGTCCAACTACCCCCACAGGACGAACAAGCTAAAGCTGCAGCTGAACGCACGATCGAAGAGAGCACCTCCAAGATCGATCGGAATCGCGCAGACATCGAGGAGCACGAGGCAAACCTGAAGAAGGAAGAGGATGTTCTCGAGAGTATTCGAGATAGTTTGAAGGGTGCGTCATACATGTGCGTGGTCCCCATAACGTGACTGACATTTTCCACTTGTAACAGACAAGACGCAGGTGTTCTACGATCAGATCGAGGTCAAGCAGAAAGAGCTTCAGCCGTGGATTAACAAGATCAACGCAAAGAAGGCAGCGATCGGTGTAGCGACGAGCGAGAGGGATACATTGGCGAAGAAGGCTGCTGGGCTCAAGGACGCGGTCAAGAGTGCCCAGGATGACTTTGAGCAGCAGCAGGCAACACAGCAAGCCAAGGTTAGTCGCACGATACCTTTGTGCATTCAGCTCGCGTTTGACTTGGTAATTTGGTGCTGTAGCTCGATGAATTGAATGATTTGAAGGCGAAGAAGGGGACATTGCAGAAGGACCTGCAGGCTCATGGCAAGAACTTCCATGTAAGTGCCTTTTGCGACGCTTTCGCTCGTTACTCACGACTGTTCGCGTTTATAGGATGCCCAGGCTCGCGTGCAAGAGCTGCGAGGCAAGGCGTCGTCTCTTCGACAGAGAACAGAAGAAGCGAAGGCGTCCCAAGCTGCCAGCACGTCGCAAAACAAAGTACTCGATCACCTCACTCGTCTCAAGCAAACTGGGCGCATCGACGGCTTCCACGTGCGTGCTCCTCCTTATCTACCTTTTCGCATACAAATTGCATATGCTTCCTGTAGGGCCGCCTAGGCAGTCTCGGAACGATCCCCGACAAATATGACGTCGCCATTTCTACTGCCTGCGGTGCACTCCACAATATGGTTGTCGACACCGTCGCCCAAGGACAAGCCTGTATCAACTTTCTCCGCACGCAAAACGTCGGCCGTGCCTCCTTCATGGTCCTCGAGAAGCTTTCCACCGACCGCATCAACGAACGGATTCAGACGCCCGAAAACGTCCCCCGCTTGTACGACCTCATCAAACCCAAAGATTCCAAATTCTTGCCTGCGTTTTATAAAGCGATCGGGAACACCCTCGTCGCGGACGACCTCGAACAAGCGAACCGGATCGCGTTTGGTAGTTCAAAGCGGTGGCGTGTCGTTACGCTCGCGGGCCAGTTGATCGATTCGTCTGGCACGATGTCTGGAGGTGGGAACCACGTTGCACGTGGAGGGATGAGTTCCAAGTTGGCAGCGGATGCGGTGAGACCGGAGGTACTGAGGCAGTATGAACAAGAGAGCGAGGGAGCGGCGAGGGAGTTCGAGGAGGCGATGAAAGCGCTCAGGGCATTAGAGGGTGAGGGAGAGCGCTTGGCACTTGCGGGGCCACAGTTGGAGATGGACGTGGAGAAACTGACGATGGCTGTGAATAATGGTCGGAAGCGGCTCGAGGAGGCGGAGAAGCGGGTGCGTGACCTCAAGTGCGTAGGCCGTCGTTCTCATTGCGCGGCGCGCGTCTTTCTTTGATTTCGTTGCCTTGGTGTGTTGGTTACTGATTGCCTTGATCTATCAGGGCACAGAGCAAGCCTGACGCTCGTGACATGGCACGAATCGGCGCTCTCGAAGGGGAGATTGCAACCGCGACGGCGGAGCTGGAAGACCTCCAAGCGAAGTCGGGCAAGATTGAGGACGCGATCAAAGAGCTCGAGAAGAAGATTCTCGAGATCGGTGGTTCGCGACTGCTGAAACAGCGCTCGACGGTCGACGGTATCAAGCTGCACATCAACCTCTCCAATGACGAGATCACGAAAGCGGAGGTGGCAAAGGCAAAGGCAGAAAAGGACGTGGTGAAGCATGCGTCTGCGATCGCTGGGAATGCCGCTGCAGTGGCGGAGGCGGACGAGGAGATCAAGCAGCTGGAGACGCAGCTCCAAGAGGTGAATGAGTACTTGGAGGAACTCAAGGAGAAGGTGGAGGCTGCACAGGCGGCAGCGGAGAATTCAAAGGACGATTTGGATACCCTCAAGACGCAGCTGGAAGAAAAGAGGGAGGAGATACAAGAGTTTAGGAAGAAGGAGGTGCGTGGGATGAATGCCCGACCGTGATCGCGACTGACTGGCTGGCTGGCTTTCCGATGTGCTGGCGTTAGATGGAGTTGATGCAAAAATTGGGCGATATCAAGAAGGAGGCTGCAGCGAACGAGGAGGCATTGCAACATTGGCAAACGGAGCATGATAAGCTGAGGTTGCAGGAGATCGAGTGAGTGACTCCAGTCGTGCAATGCCCCTCTCGCTGATCTAGGAATGTAGCGATGATGAGGACGAGGACGAAGAGGAGGCGGAGACGGCGCCCGCGGATGGAGAGCCTTCAGAACCACAGGTCAAACAGGAACCAGGAGAGCCAGCGGCGCCACCACCCAAGAAGTCGTCAAAGCCACGTCAGCCCTCGCACGAGCTGCATATTTACAGCGTCGACGAACTTACTCAATTGCGAAAGCGCGATCTAGTAGCAGATTCCGAGTACCTCGATGGTAAGCTTACCCGTCATCTCCACATCTTGACGTTGACCTCTATACGATAGAAAAACTGAAAAACGCCAAGCCTGATCTGTCTGTGCTCAGAGATTATAAGAAGCGCGAGGAAGAGTTCCTTCGTCGTGCCAAAGACCTCGATCAGATCACCGAGTCGCGCGACGCACAAAAACAGAGATATGATAATCTCCGGAAACAGCGTTTGGACGAGTTCATGGCGGGCTTTAGCCTGATTTCTTTGAAACTGAAGGAGATGTACCAGGTTCGTGTTCGATGTCTTTATCGAGGGAAACGTTTCTTACGTTTTGTGGATAGATGATTACTCTGGGAGGAAATGCAGAACTGGAGTTAGTCGACAGCATGGATCCATTCTCAGAGGGTATCATCTTTAGCGTGATGCCACCCAAGAAGAGCTGGAAAAACATCTCGAATCTGTCGGGCGGCGAAAAGGTGCGTGGTGTCCTCGTCCGGTGCTGCAAGATAATAACGTAGATCGTGACCCGCAGACATTGAGTTCTCTGGCTCTCGTGTTTGCGCTCCACGTCTTCAAGGTAAGATTTACCACCATACATGACTTCGAGATTTCCCTGGTTGATTTGATCGCACAGCCTACCCCTCTTTACTTTATGGACGAGATCGACGCTGCGCTCGATTTCCGGAACGTATCCATTGTCGCCAATTACATCAAAGATCGGACCAAGAACGCGCAGTTCATCATTATCTCGTTGAGGTACGTTGAGTTCCTTGCACTCTTTGCCGGAGCTGAGCACGGTATGATAGAAATGACATGTTTGAACTGAGTCATCGACTGATCGGGATTTACAAGACCGCGAATGCGACTCAAAGTATACCCTTCCCCCTTTCCCCTTCTGTATGTATACTGATTCCGTGCCAGGCATCGCGATCGACAATCACGTTCTCGTCCCGACCAAGATCGTGACACCGGTGACAGCCTCTACCACATGACATGCGTGTTCGATGTTGCGTTCGTAAAGGGACGGTTCTATGCTCTGCTGCTCTGTTGTATGCGTGTGCATTCAATGTTTCTGCATCCCGTTTCATCCTTTTTGTGTGTATCGCTAGACGATTTGTATGGTGTGATATTGCTGTAATGGTCCCTATTTCTAGTTTTCTCTGAGCAGTACTTGATAGGTCGGGTAGGGAACATAATCAAGGATCCCATATCCAACCACCAGCCGGACGTGCACGGATACGATCTCAAACCCAATGACACTGCCCCTAACGCTCCTTGCTCGCGATGTACATCTGCAACAGATCCCCGAGGGTACGCGTTTGCCCATCCAAGGTGAACGAGTGCGCCACAGCCCCCGTTTCTGTCACCCGCGGAGGGCGCCCGGTACGATCATCGTCCGTGGGTAACACCAATCCGGGTTCGGCTTTGAACCAGGGATGACCAAGGGCCTCTGAGGGGCGCAGTCGGCGAGAGGGTTCGTACACGAGGAAACGGTGGACGAGGTCGAGTGGAGAGGGGACTGGGTCGGGGGGCGGCGCGTGTGTGGTCGTGTCGGTGTGGAGGGTCGTGTTCGTGTTCGTGGTCGACGGGGGCAAGTTTGGGAGGCGCGCTACCAAGTCCGTCGCGTCGACGCCGACAAAGGATACTTTGCTTGCGTCCGGGAGGGTCATGAAAGACTGTACCGGGACCAACGAGGGAAAGCAAAACGTGCGACGGAACAGACCGCGGTGGCGCGTGCGTAGGGTGAGCGTCGAGCGGGAGGACGAGCGAACCGAAAGGGGGTGACGTACCGGCCACGTATCCTCGTTGGGGGTACCTCGTATCTTGAAGATACTCCATGCGAGCCCGATCTCGCCACGCGTCCCATCGAAGAGAGATGTTCGTGTCCAACGACCCGTCGGTCGGCGCGTTCCCCGGGGTATGACGAACGGCGTCGGGGGCGGGGTGGGAGCGCGTGGTCCGACGCTCGAGTCAGACCCGGATTCAGATTCGGACGTGCGGTCGGCCCTCGCAAAGGAGAAGTCTTCGTAATCCTCGTCGTCGTCGGTTTGTAAACGGAGAGAGGTGAAGAATTCAGCAAACGTGACGCCAATGCTCCATGCGTCGATGGCAAAGGCATCGTATGTCCGCGGACCGAACAGCAGCTCCGGGGCACGATATGGGCTACACATAGACACAAGGGAAAGAGATGGCGTCAGCGCCCACGAAGCGTATATATCATGTCGGCAAGGAAACGTCACGTACCCCGTCGACACTTCAAAATACATTCGCGCCGCCGACTCAGGCCACAAATCTCTGGTTTTCGCAGCGCGATCCTCGCCCACGCGAAAGGCGATCCCAAAGTCGATGAGCTGTGCGCACCCCGACGGGGTCAGGAGGACGTTGCTCGGCTTGATATCCCGGTGTGCGATTTGGACGCGTTCGCTGTGGAGGTAGCTCACCCCACAGAGGACCTGAAAGATGATCGACTTGGCAAGAACGACGAACTGAACTTCGCGTGTGGTAGATGAAGGTGAGGTGGTGTTTCCAAACGAAATGATGGGGTATGGGGAGAATCGGGAGGATTGGAGGAGCTCGTCGAGGGAGTGGGGAATGTATGGCATCCAAAAGCTTAGATTCTGCGATCTTTGGGATAATTCATGCTTGATCAGCGGGACGATCTAGGACGCAAGCCAGGTCAGGGAGTAGCATGCGAGAACGAGGCAACGTACGTTTGGATGCGAGAGGGAAGCAAGTAGACGGACTTCCTTGATGATATCGTGAGGCTCTTTGGCGTGCGTCGTGGTGGACGTCTTGACTGCGACGAAGCGTGGGCCATCTGGCAACTCGGATTCGGTGCGGGTCACGATGGATGTAGGACCTTCGGATATGATTTCCTGGGAGCAACGAGGGTCAGCGCACGACTCGGATCGTTCATGTGCCCACCTACACCGTCGCTGTCGTCGTCGTCGTCGAAAGTCATAGCTGAGGGTGTCCTCGATGTGCTTCAAGTTTGTCAGGATGGTTAGCCTCGGAACATTATCATAGGATGACTTGATGGTAGGAGTCTAAGCGCGGCTCTGCACTCTCTCGTCATCTTGTACATTTACATATCACTACCACTTCATCCTTGAAAGCTTGATCTAGTTCCACAATGGCCGTGGACGACGAGCAGCGGGAGCTCCTCAGTAAGGGCAGTGCCTAGCCATCATCGTAACTGATGGATCGCGTCCCGCAGATAAACAGTTGCTGGCAGCAGCCCGACAACAAGGAAACGTCGAGGAACTATTAACCAGCGTTGAATACAGAGATCCAGAAGACGAAGACAGCTTTCTTTTCGACATCAACTGTACCGACCTGTAGGTCCTTCTGCACCATGCCAGCCGGTAAGCACGCTCACCTCGCTCGGGATGGCCGCAGTTCAGGAAACACGCGTTCGCACCTTCGTTCTATGCTGCCATCGGGCTAACGCTGATATCCCATCCTCTCATCAGCTCTCCATCTCGCGTATGTAGCACATCATTCCTCCCTCTCCCCATCATCTGACTCAACTGTACATGGGTGGTGTCATCCTCTATCAGTGTCCTGAGCGGTTCCGTCGAGCACGTCGGCTTCCTCATCGAAGCCGACGGCTGCGATGTCGATCCCCAGAACAAAGCCGGCGACACACCCCTCCATCTCGCCGTGAAAATCCAAGATCGGAACACCCGTCACGCGATCGTATCTGCTCTCGTTGAGACCGCCGGTGCTGTCGATTCGTACGTGCTTTTAATTTCCATCACTTGGATGGCATACCCTGACCGGATGGAGCTCATCAGCATCCGGTTGACCAACAAGGCACGTCAGACGCCAAACGATCTTTCGAAGATACACTGCCCAGCCGATACGAAGGTCATCTCGTTGACGACCCCACCTGCACGACGATTAGGCGCCATCATCGATGGGGATGATATTGCGAGCGGTGAGTCAGTCAAGGCGTTCTTTGCTCTGTGCTGATGTCACGGGCTCGAAGACGGAGAAGGTGCATATTCTGATTAGACAACATCATACCATCATCAATCTTGAACCGGTTTTCGTTTCTCGGGTTTTTCTATAACATATTTCTTGCCTATTGTTTTGTGGTCTATAGACGGTCGTGCTGGCGAGCGGGACACCTCGGGGGCTCGATCACTGAGATTGATTAGCCGCGAGCAATTGCACCTCGAATGCCTTGATTACTGGATCTAGACGACTTCAGGAGAAAGTCTCTTGGTGCTGCATAGCGGGGGGCTAGCGCTGGCTTCTACATAGACACCGCGCTGCATCCTTGGAGCAGAACGCATGACTCATCAAGGAAACTGGCCAACCTATTGTGCCCCACCATAGCGACCCCGCCCTGAGCATCACCTTGGCTGTGGGGTTGGCTCCGGTCCGCGAGAGGTGCCGCGTTCGCCTCTAGCTTGATACCGTACGTCGTTTTGAGTCCGGTTGCAGCAAAGAAACGACCAGGGCTAACGAAAAGAATCAACACGGGCGTGAATAGCGCTCGCTGAGACAGTCATACAGTACCACGTATGCATGTCGGTCGAGTCCATGTACGGGTAAGTTATCAAGCTGACAAGTTTCACGCCTCTTCTCGCATACTCACTGTAGTATGTTCGCAAACCGGAACGGATCAAACGCCTGTGGGGTTTCGTAGTACCGGCCCGTCGAGGCCTGGAGCTCATCTTTCGGGATCGACTACGATAGCGCGGAGTTTGGACGAAGCAATCCGACTCGGAGTACAGCATGCAACGTAATATTTCTTCTCAAAATGATCCGACTTGTCCTTCAAGTTGTTTCCTCTGAAGCATCACCGAGTGCTTGACGCCGTGGACGGACCCACAATGCCACTCAACGCGCAACTGTTATCACTGCCAGGTTCCAGCGCCGCCGGGGTTGCTAGGTCGAGTAGGTGACGCTGCTCTTGATTCGTCACCAACCCGAGTTAGACTGCTCGGCAGGCGAATATGTAAACCGGAAGGCTTCGAAATGATGGAAGCTCCCCGCAAGGCGAGTAGGTATGTAAGTCGACAAGTATATGTACTTTCAGTTATCATTGCTTGCTCGGTTCCCCCTGTTACTCGAGATGTATCTTCCGCCTGCGTCGAGCATTCTGCATTTGCTCCAACTCCCTTTATCACCGTCCAATTCTGACCAATCAACCCTGCACTCTGATGAACATCATCATCTTGGGGATCATCACCGTCGTAAAGATTTAAACAATCTGGGGAACCTTTCGCCATACCACGATGCTCCCGTTGTTCGTGGAGTCTCTGCGGGTTTACCTGACGACTGCACTGTGGATCAAGTCATCCTGGTGAGTTCTCGGCCTGGTCACGAGCCAGTGCCCTATATGACATTCTTTTCAACGCCAGTTACATCGCCATGGCTCTCGCGGTCCCGTGATGGAGCAGGACTACATTCTTAAGCTTAATGACACTCTTGACAAAGCACGGGACATAATTCAAGCTACTCATCTTCCACCATACCTGGAATTTCTTAGAGAAGGGTACGAGTACCAGCTGGTCCCTGAGGAGCTCACTGTCGTCGGGCGCAAAGAACTATTCGACCATGGGGTTGAGTTCGTTGCACCTATATTTAAATCAAGGATGCATTTGTGACCTTCGAATACGCAGATTTGCACTTCGTTATCCGACATTCTCGACGGATGACGTGGTATCTACCACGTTTCAAAGGGTCATAGACTCTGCACACTTCTTTAGTCAAGGTGTTTTTGGCCGTGAGGCGGAAAATATTGAATATTTGACAACGGACGACTTTGAGGACCCGGTTTCTTGGCTTGTTCCTTGGGGTTCCTGTCCGAAGCTATCTCCCGTTGAAGCCTCTCAGGTAAAGTTCATCGTATGGTTCATCGGCCCAATTGTGTTGTTAATGGTGGTGTACGTGCAGGCTGCTCAGAAGTGGGCAGAGAGGTACATCCCGCCGATCGTAAAGAGATTCAACAAACTTGTTCCCGGCGTTGGGTTCTCTCCCGATGACATCCATGGTGCCTTGTATGCATGCCCATATGATCTTGCAGCTGGTAACAAGTCTCCGTGGTGCAATGTGTTCGACGCACACGAGTTACGAGGTTTAGAGTAAGTCTAAGCTGCTGTTTGCAGGCTGGGGTGACATATAGATGATGTTACAGATACGAGATCGACCTATTTATGGATGGCTACAGTGGACATGCATCCAGAGGTGACCCCGGGCCTCTTATTGGTGCATTCTATCTCAAGAAGCTCATCGAACGGTGAGCGTTGGCCATACACGAAATTAGAATACGGGAAATAATTATATACCACAGTTTAACAACAAAGGACGCCAAGCCTCTCTATCTAGATTTTGCCCACGATTTCACTATCCTCGTTGCGTTGTCGACCATGGGGTTGAACAAGTTAGTATTCACTCGTGTGGGGGGATGTTATTGACAGTCGTCGCTACAGAGATCCCATGCCCCTGAGCCCAGTCCATCCACCCGCACACCGCAAGTTCAGAACTTCCCATCAAACACCATTCGCTGCAAATATGATATGGGAGAGATTTACGTGCAAGGAATCGTATGTATATCCATGCTCGAACCGTAGTGTTTATACTCACGACGAGTAGCTTCGAAGGACCGCAAGTGCGCCTCGTGTTGAACGGAGCAACGCTTCCTCTGTCCATCTGCGAGCAGTCTGAGGAAGACAGGGAATACGGAACGTGTTCTCTAGACGAATTTGTGCGAGCGAACAACTACAGCATAAGCGTGGAATACAAGAGCGAAATGTGGAACGCCACTTGCGGGGTTCCTCCGAGTCTCTAGTGCTGCTGTGCTGTGCTATCCCGCAACCCAACTCAGGCCACCGACGAATCGGACGAGGAGTTCGGCCAGAGGGAGACTCCACGAATTTTCTCTTTACCCCGTTCATTTCTTTGTGTATAGTTGATGTACTGACACATGTAACACCTGATAATATTTGTACAGATGTATAGCAGTACACTTTTTAGCTGGTGCTGAGCACCTTCAGGCTTCAAGTAAACCCCGTCCTTGCCATCGTGATCAGTGAGCTCGCCTTCGCAGTCCGGTGCCAGATTCGCACGACATCCTCACGGCCACGGGCGTAACAATAAGAATAAATGCACTGAACACCTACCACTGAACTACATGCCCCTTGGGTCTATTAGACCACCTGCGTATGACATGCAGGATAAATAGAGTGAGCTTCGATCCCGCGGATAAATATAGATAAAACTTCATGCGCCCATTTTCTTATCGCCGATTTCGCGGGAATCCAAACGAGTTTTTGCCAAAGTTCATCTGAAGTCCGGAGGCGCCAAATAGGTCGTTAATTATGGCCCTAAAGCAAGTCGTCAATGCAGTTACATACGGAGAATACACCGGTGTACACATCGCCAACTGCAACTTGGATGGCTCTGGATGATATTGTCTTGGCGTTCTTCAGTTCAAACACGGAACATCCTACCCAGTCCATTCCTCCCTTTCCCCGTCATCCTCTATCACAGCGTCTTGAGCGGTTCCGTCGAGCACGTCAGCTTCCTCATCAAAGCCGACAGCTGCGATGTCGATCCCCAGAACAACGCAGGCGACACACCCCTCCACCTCGCCGTAAAGATCCAAGATCGGGACACCCGTCACGCGATCGTATCTGCTCTCGTTGAGACCGCCGGTGCTGTCGATTCGTACGTGCTTTCGATTTCCGTCGCTTGGATGGCATACCCTGACCGAACGGATCTCATCAGCATCAGGTTGACCAACAAGGCACGTCAGACGCCAAACGATCCCTCGAAGATACACTGGCCAGCCGATACGGAGGTGATCTCGTTGACGACCACACCTGCGCGACAATTAGGCGCCGTCATCGATGAGGATGATATTGCGAGCATCACACCATCACCGATCTCGACCGGCTTTCGTTCCTCGGGCGCTTCCATAACCTATTTCTTGCCTATTGTTTTGTGGTCTATAGGCGGTCGTGCTGGCGAGCGGGACGCCTCGGGTTGCTCGATCACTGAGATTGATTAGCCGCGAGCAATTGCACCTCGAATGCCCTGATTGCTGGATCTAAACAACTTCGCAAGAAAGTCTCTTGGTGCTGCATTAATCAACTGTGTGTGTAGTGGGGAAGGGGCTAGCTCCGCTTTCTACATAGACACCGCGTTGCGTCCTTGGAGCAGAATGTATGACTCATCAAGGAAACTGGCCAACCTATTGTGCTCCACCATAGCGACCCCGCCTTTGAGCATCACCTTGGCCGTGGGGTTGGCTCCTGTCCGGTCGAAGACCCGGTCCGCGAGAGGTGCTGCGTTCGCCCCCAGCTTGATATCGTGCGTCGTTTGAGTCCGGTTGCGGCAAAGAAACGACCAGGGCTAACGAAAAGAATCAACACGGGCGTGAATAGCGCTCGCTGAGACAGTCATACCACGTGCGCTTATCGGTCGAGTCCATGTACGGGTAAGTTATCAAGCTGATAAATTTCACGCCTCTTCTCGCATACTTACTGTAGTAGTATGTTCGCAAACCGGAGCGGATCAAC
>JBBPKY010000806.1:0-13575 GCA_038089495.1 Xerocomellus dryophilus
TACCAATGCCGGATGGTCCCAGGATCCCGACAACTCCCAGTCCACTTCCGGTTTCCTATTCATGAGCAATTGTGGACCTATCTCCTGGTCCAGCAAACAGCAAAGCATGGTTGCACTCTCCACTACAGAATCAGAATACATTGGACTTAGCAATGCTGGGCAGCATCTTGCATGGCTCAGAACATTCTTCGATGAAATTGGGCACCCACAAAAGGGACCAACTCAATTATTCTGTGATAATCAAGCAGCCATAATTCTGTCTCGGGATCCACAGTTCCGAGCACGAACCAAACACATCCAACAGAAGTATCACTTTGTTCGGGATGACCTGGTTGGGAAGGGAGAAGCAATCGTCCATTATGTTCCAACTGGAGACATGGTGGCAGACATACTCACAAAACCACTTGTGAGGGATCAACACTGAAAGTTCGTTAAAGCTATGGGACTATGGTTACACTCGAGTGGAAGTGACAGTATTCAACCGTAAGTTTGGTCCCGGCTGGAACCGTTCCGACCTCGGAAGCACCAGTACCATTCCAGAACTGGTTCCGGAATTTTCCCACGCCATTCCGGACTCAGAACCACCAGTACCATTCCGGAACTGGTTCCGACATTTTTCCCACGCTGTTCCGGACTCGGAACCACCAGAACCACCGGAACCATCATGGCATGTTTCGCTTAATCTTTTGACTCTCTTTGCTTATCCTATTCTATGCTTGGCGAGCTTTATTCAGGTTCATCGTTACAATATTACACATCACATAATGCGAGTATACCTTCGCCCATAGTATATATATATCTCTACTATAGTTACACGCACCTCAGTCGTCTCCGCCCGTCTTAGGCAGCGGCTGAGGTGAGTTTTCTTTCTACTTAGTTTTTATACCTAGCTAATGTACTATAGCATTGGGCATTTCTGCCTCTCTGTTAGGTGAATATAGTCGTCTCCGCCCGTCTTAGGCAGCGGCTGAGCATTGGGCATTTCTGCCTCTCTGTTAGATTCTGTCAGCAACTATTATTGGCCAGGAATGGCCACACTAGTCAAAGAATACATCGCTAGATGCAACACATGCCAAAGATTCAAGGGATCCAATCAGGCCCCAGCTGGCCTCCTCCAACCACTCCCCATCCCGACAACCCCGTGGGAACACATATCAGCCGACTTCATTACAGACCTATCTCTTTCCCATGGCTACGACGCGATCTTGATGGTCGTCGACAGATTATCTAAGGAGGTTGAGTTAATCCCGTGCACAAAAACATGTTCCGCCCTGGAAACGGCGAAGTTATTCTTATCCCACGTCTGGAAGCACCACGGTCTTCCACGATCGGTTACCTCCGACAGAGGCCCCCAGTTCGCCGCCCAAGTTATGGCACAGCTAAACAAAGCACTGGGCATCGACACTAAATTATCCACGTCCTTCCACCCTCAAACGGATGGACAGACGGAAATCGTCAACAAAGAAGTTGGCAAATTCCTACGTATTTATTGCTTCGAGAAACAAGAAACATGGAGTGAATGGCTCGCCATCGCATAATTCTCCATAAATAGCAAAAAACACACTTCGACTAGGAAGGCACCCTTTGATGTTATACGGTTATATGTTCCCCGAATGGGAATTGAACCCGTTCTTTCAGATAAAGCCCCAGCAGCTCAGAAATTCGCATCCGAAATGGAGGAAACAATAGAAAGCGTGAAAAACAACATGAAACAGGCGCAGGAGCACATGAAGCTTAACGCCAACAAACACAGATCGGCCACGCTGGAATATCAAATTGGCCAGCCAGTCTGGCTATCCACAGAAAACTTACACTTGACGCGTGCCTCTCGCAAGCTATCTGAACGGTGGCTTGGCCCTTACACAATCGTCGGCTTGGCAGGACCAAATGCCGTTGAATTACGATTACCAAAATCGATGCAAATCCACCCAGTGGTTAACGTCTCTCAGATAAAACCCTACAGGGACCAGCTGGAAGGCCAGATTACTTCTCGACCGGGACCCGTTCACGTCACAGAAGACAGAGACAACGAATGGGAGGTGGACCGGATCATCGACTCTAGATATAAAAATAAAAAATTAGAATTCCTGGTGCATTGGAAAGGATATGACGACTCAGATCGCACTTGGGAGCCGAAATCAAACCTCGGTAACGCCAAAGAAGCTTTGAAAGACTTCTACCGCCAACATCCCACAGCCCCACGAGCCCTCTCAATCCCACCAGGGGACTTTCTCCTTTTGTTCAACAAGCGGCCGGAGCCCTTGACTACCCTTTTACCCCAGCAAATACCTTTTGATCGCCTGGAAGTCGATCTTTAGAGAGGGGGTAGTGTTACGGTGCTGCTCAGTCACACCTGCACATAATGGACTTAACCAATTTTTCACTCTCTCCCTTTATCTTATCTTTTATCTTATCAGATAATCTGGGTACAGCTGTCAAGGAACCTAACCTTGTATATGCTGGCCTGTACCCAATACCCACCTTCCCTTTATGGAAATCCATCTTCTCACCAGATCCAAGATCTGCCTTATGCTATGCACATACTTCCTTTCATTTCCGTGCAGTGCATGGCTATGTTTCATCTCCGCTATGCTTCCCTTCCATTCTTCCACCGCCACAACGCGGTTACCTCATGCATCACCCGGCGCTGTGTACCACATGCTTATGCTTCTATCTAGGCTATGCTGCCACATACCTTAGCTATGTTGGGACTAGTATCGTTAGATACGGTACAAACATGTACAAACAGTAAAAGTAGTATATAAGGGCGCAAGTCCCAACCAGAGAACTCCAGTCTAGTTCTCTTGGTCTTCTACCCCAAAGACATCAACTCAGTTGGGCTTACGAGTCCTAGTCCCCTTTTCGCTTTCTCTCGTAGCCACTAGTTCTTTTTGTGATTCCCTAAAGCCTTAGGTTTTTTGGGTTGTTTCACTAGAACTAGACTCGTCTTTACGCTTTACCGAATCACTCTACCGAACGCGCCCACACAAGTCAGTGGCCGGTTCAAGTCCTCAAAAGCATAAGCGCTCATCGTATGCAGCGCTAGTGCCCTTTTCTTCTCACAGGTCGCTCCACCCCTTCGTCCCCTTCATCCAACGTCCAATTGAGGACAACCTCCAGCATCTCTACATCGCCAGGCGCAGTGATAACGGGCCCCTACCTGTCAGAGAAGGTTGGGAGATAGTAGAAGCGGAAAGCAGGCAGAAACAGGTCTCGGTAGGAGTACCACCCCCGGACCCAGCGCGTGAGGAAGTTGACCCTCCGACACCCAGTACAAGATTTTTCGCCGCGCTCGACAAGCCCTTAGAGCCGGCCTTTCTCAACTTCTTAAAAGATTCAGACGGAAACTGGGACTCCCCAGAAGGCAAAGAACCGCATGAGTTGGTAGCGTTTGCCCTAAGATTGGGAGACCCCAGCGCCTCACGAATACCCCTGGTTTCTCAAGAGTCAGTCATCTCTTTGACACCCCAAGAAGCCGACATCGACCCCAATGACCTACCAGACCCGTCAGAGGCCCCTCAGCAAGGCCCCTTACTATTCACCCTCCGGCAGGAACGTGGGTGGAGCGTGACGGATTGTGGGTCAGAAATCAGACTCACACACATCTACCGCGGCGCAGAGCTTAGGTTAGACGACCGGGGAGAAATCTTTGAAGTCAAACAAGAAAGAGAGGAGGAACGGGTACCCGAGGAAATACCTGAGAGAAAAAGGAAACGGCGGACTTACGAAAAGGCCATCAGACAAAGCCCAGTCGCCGAAGAACCCACGAGGACAAGCAAACGCTTACGTCCACTTAACGTACTACGCCGCCCCTCCAAGTTCTTGTAGAAACATTTTGAAATCATCATGTCGAACCTTCCCCCTGCTCTCACAGAAGCCCTTACTCAGGCCTCAACCCAAGGAGGAGGAGTCTGGGAAGATCTTGCGGCGCAACTAAGAATTTACATGGAGCGCCAAGCAACAAGTATAGAGGCAGAACGCCTCCTAAACACGAACCTACAGAATGAGCTGGATCAGCTCAAAGCACAAGTACTCGCCATGCCTAGTGGCTCGGGCACCACTAGCGCAAAAAGAGAAGAGCCCAGATTATCAAAGATCTTTGCAGACCCTGGTACCTTCAATGGGACCAAGGGAAAGAAGTTTGAAGAATGGTGGACTCGTGTACGAGCATGGAGAGCCGCCAACAGAGAAGCCCTACGTGGGCAAAGAGCGATTCAGGCCGTCCTCTCACGGATGGTAGGCGGAGAAGCCGGTGGCTTTGCATGTGCCCGGCTAAACGCCATGCTTTCCCTCGAAGAAATCCTTTCGTGGGAAGAATTTGCAGAAAAGGTAGAAACTCATTTCCGGTCATCCACTGAAAAGGATTGGAATCGGACCGCCATCACAAACCTCAAACAAGGGGCCATGACCATGGATGCCTTCCTGTTGAAGTTCGAAAATTATGAAGTGATGGCCAGTTACGAAGAAGGGCGACTCATTGAGTTGCTAGAAACGAACGCCGACCGACAAATCGTGGAACGGCTAATTTTGGACAACAGCAGATTTACGGATCTTGCCACTTTTAAGCGAGAACTGCGGAAGGCGGGAACCCGCAAGCAGCTTCTCAAATACATCCAAAAGGGAACGGCCGAGAGGGTTCAAAAGAGAGACCCTAACGCCATGGATGTAGACGCCATCACACGAGGCAGCAAATCTAAATGCTTCAACTGCGGTGTAGAAGGCCATTTCGGCAAAGACTGCACCAAAACAAAGATCCAATGCCCCGAGTGCCACTTCTTCGGCGGTGGACACCAGAAGGCCTGCTCCAGAAGGGGCAGAACCCAAGGGAATGGTCAAGGCGGCTGCAAAGTCCGGTCCGCTGAAACTGAAAACGTGAACACGTCCTGGGACGACGATAAAAGCACCAAACCCGAAAAAGGAAAAGGCCGTGATTATTGGCAAGCCATCCAAGGCATGAACTTCGAAGAAGCTCGCGCCTGGTTCAAAGACTATGAAACCCTCGCCGAAAAGAAGGCGGGAAAAGCCTAGGTTCAATGCACGTATCTGGGTGTGCCACGAACTATAATCGATATAAGAACCTCCCTGTGGAAGAAATCGAAGAAAGCGAGGATTTCACGGGCGAACAAAAATTTATTTCATCTTTCAATCCGCCATCAGAGGGGTCCCCAAGCGGGCTCGGCAGGGATGTCACTCCTGTGCTTAATTCCTCTAAACAAAAGGAAGAACCAGAAATCCCAGACGATACCTTTGTATGAACACTGGCGCCAATGCGCGAAATCATGTTATCTATTCGGGTAGCGCCGTTCGAAAAACGGCAAAACTTTATCTCCACCAGTGCACTTTTAGACTCAGGCGCAAATGCTGTATTTATTGATACCAAATGGGCAGAGAAGCACAAGATCCCTCTGACCCAATTATGAAATGTGATACCCGTCTTCAATGTGGACGGAACAAGGAACTCCGCTGGTAGCATCACACACTCGGCAGAACTGGTAGTCGAATTCCAGGGACACAGGGAGAAGATCTGAGCAGAAGTCATGGACCTCAGAAAGAATCCGTTCATTCTAGGGTTCTCTTGGCTCAAACGCCACAACCCAGAAATAGATTGGTCCAAAGGCACGGTCAGAATGACACATTGCCCGAGACATTGCCACATGCTGCAGGATAAACCCTTCTTCGTCCAAGAAATCGAAAAACAGGAATACGACATTCAGTACCAGATCCACGAAAAGATCCGTGCTCTGGAAGCACAACTAGAAAGACCAAAAACAGAGAAAACCCCTGAAGAGTTAGTCCCAAGGGAGTATCATAAATTCCTTAAAGTATTCTCGAAAAAGGAATCCGAACGCATGCCGCTTCGGAAACCATGGGACCATGCAATAGATCTCAAGGAGACCTTCAAACCCAAAAAAGGTCATATTATTCCTCTCTCTGTCCAGGAACAGGAGGAAGTCGCTGCATTCCTTGATGATCAACTGAAGAAGGGTTACATCAGGCCCTCTAAGTCCCCCCAAACGTCTCCAGTGTTCTTTGTGCCAAAAAAGGACAGAAAGAAGCATATGGTACAGGATTACCGATATTTCAATGAACACACGGTCAAAAACAATTACCCGCTGCTGTTGATCGCGCAGCTAGTCGATAAACTCCAAGGAGCAAAGCTCTTTACCAAAATGGATCTTAGATGGGGATATAACAACGTCCGAATCAAGGAGGGCGATGAATGGAAAGCCGCGTTCGTATACTTTAGAGGAGCATTTGAACCCCTTGTTATGTATTTCGGGCTGTGCAACACCCCAGCCACCTTTCAAGCGATGATGAACGAAATCTTCGCAGACATGGATAACGTGGTGGTCGTCTACATTGATGACCTAATGATCTTCACAAAAACAGAAAACCAGGAGGAGCATGACAAGATTGTCCTGGAAGTGCTTAGAAGATTAGAAGAAAATGATCTATTCGTAAAACCGGAGAAATGCACGTTCAAAGCCACGGAAGTAGATTTCCTCGGAATGATTGTGGGATGTGACGGTATCTCGATGGATCAAGAAAAAGTAAAAGCAATTCTGGAATGGCCTGAGCCGAAGAACGTGAAAGGAGTACGAAGCTTTCTGGGCCTAGCAAACTTCTATAGAAGGTTCATCAAAGATTACGCCCTGGTGGCCAGGCCACTACATGACCTAACTAAAAAGGAAGAACCTTTCCAGTGGAAAGAAGCCCAACAGACAGCGTTTGACACGCTTAAAAAGCACTTTACAACCGCTCCCGTACTGGCGTTTCCAGATATTGATTGCTAATTCCACCTAGAAAGCGATGCTAGCGATTATGCAACAGGCGCAGTACTATCTATTGAAAAGAATGGATCATGGCATCCCGTAGCCTTCTCTTCCCACTCCATGATGCCACAGGAACGGAACTATCTGATCGCTGATAAAGAAATGCTTTCGGTAATCCAGGCCCTGGAACAGTGGCGACACTACCTAGAAGGTGCTAGACACCAATTTGAAATCTGGAACGACCATGCGAATTTGCAATGGTTCTGTTACAATTTTACTCCTCTATACGTGTTTATTCCTCTTTTCCTTTCGCCGTTGTGTCATCTCAGGACCCGGCATGTTTTCCCTTAGATGGATCCATTGTCTCCATCTATTTGATAGTGCTAATGTTTCTCTTATTCTTTTGTAAAGACCTCACACTGTTCTCCTCTTAGTCCCACCGGGAGAGGTATCCTCTTTTCTCACTTTACTCTTGGACAGCGTTCCTCCTTTAGCTAGTTCTCTCACACTAGCTACGTGATCCTTATTACTCATCACCTTCCATGACATTCCAGAGAGTTCCTCGCTTACGCATTGCTTCTTTCACCTTCCGCAATGTTCTACGCTTACGCATCTCCTGGTATATAGTCATCGCTGCCATGTAATTACTCCTCATTCTCGATCTACGCAATACAAGCGTATCTTCTCGAATCCTTGAGCCGTCTGCTCAAGACCTTAGTACCTAGACCTTGCAGGTGTCCCGACGACGTTGCATCTCTCTGTGAGTACCTCCGTTGAGACACTTAACCTAGCGCTCGACTTCGGTTGGTACGCCCTGCGTAACAGGTTCATGACAAGGCAGGACCTCAACCGAAGACAAGCCCAATGGGCCCAATACCTCTCCCGCTTCAACATGCTCTGGCTATACAAGCCTGGGAAGAGCATGACGAAGCCTGATGCACTCTCTAGAAGAGATGATCACGCCGAGGGGATAGAAGATGATAACAAAGGAATCGTTGTCATCACCCCGGATAAGATTAGGACGACCATCTTGATCGCAGATGATGGGGATAACCTAAAACAAAAAATATTTAACGCCACGTGCCTCTTGAACGAAGGAGATATTCAGAGGCTATGCAAGAAGAACGCCATCTGCGAAGAACGCGATGGTCTGCTATACGACGCTTATGGAAGACTCTACGTGCCTGAAAGCAATCTGCTAAGAATGGACGTAATCCAGAAGCACCATGACTCCCCAGTAGCCGGACATCCCGGTTACGAGAAAACCATAGAACTGTTGCAGCGCAACTATTATTGGCCAGGAATGGCCACATTAGTTAAAGAATACGTCGCTAGATGCGACACATGCCAAAGATTCAAGGGATCCAATCAGGCCCCAGCTGGTCTCCTCCAACCACTCCCTATTCCGACAACCCCGTGGGAACACATATCAGCCGACTTCATCACAGATCTTCCCCTTTCCCACGGCTATGACGCGATCTTGACGGTCGTTGACAGATTATCTAAGGAGGTCGAATTGATCCCTTGCACAAAAACATGTTCCGCCCTGGATACGGCGAAGTTATTCTTATCCCACGTCTGGAAGCATCACGGCCTTCCGCGGTCGATTACCTCAGACAGAGGCCCCCAGTTTGCCGCCCAAGTTATGGCACAGCTAAACAAAGCACTGGGTATCGACACTAAATTATCCACTTCCTTCCACCCGCAAACAGACGGACAGACAGAGATCGTCAACAAGGAAGTTGGCAAATTCTTACGTATTTATTGTTTCGAAAAACAAGAGACTTGGAGCGATTGGCTTGCCATTGCACAATTCTCCATAAACAGCAAAAAGCACGCTTCGACCAAGAAGGCACCTTTTGATGTCACACGGTCATACGTTCCCCGAATGGGAATTGAACCCATTCTTTCAGATAAAGCTCCAGCAGCCCAAAAGTTCGCATCCGAAATGGAGGAAACATTAGAAAGCGTTAAAAATAACATGAAACAGGCGCAGGAGCACATGAAGCTGAACGCCGACAAACATAGATCGGCAGTGCCGAATTACCAGATTGGCCAGCAAGTCTGGTTATCCACAGAAAATCTACGCTTGACGCGTGCCTCTCGCAAGCTATCTGAGCGATGGCTTGGCCCTTACACAATCGTCGGCTTGGCAGGACCAAACGCCGTTGAATTACGATTACCAAAATCAATGCAAATCCACCCAGTAGTCAACGTCTCACGGGTAAAACCCTACAAAGATCGGCTTGAAGGACAGCATGCCTTCCGCCCAGGACCCATCTACGTAACGGAAGACAGAGACAATGAATGGGAGGTGGACCGGATCATTGATTCAAGATATAAAAATAAAAAACTAGAATTCCTGGTGCATTGGAAAGGATATGACGACTCAGACCGTACTTGGGAGCCGAAATCGAATCTCGGCAACGCAAAAGAAGCTTTGAAAGACTTCTATCAGCTAAATCCTGCGGCACCTCGAGCCCTCTCAATCTCACCAGAAGATTTTCTTTTCCTCTTCAACAAGCGGCCGGAGCCCTTGACTACCCTTTTACCCCAGCAAATACCTTTTGATCGCCTGGAAGTCGATCTTTAGAGAGGGGGTAGTGTTACGGTGCTGCTCAGTCACACCTGCACATAACGGACTTAGTCAATTCTTTTTCTTTTCTTCCTTATCTTATCAGATAACAAAGGGCACAGCCCCAGCACCACACTCCTTACGGTAATTCACTTTCTCACCAGATCAGAGATCTACCTTACGTTATGCACATACTTCTTTTCATTTCCGTGCTGTGCATGGCTATGTTTAATCTCCGCTATGCTTCTCTTCTCTTCTCTTCCATTCTGCCACCGCCACGGCGCGGTTGCCTCATGCATCATTCCGTGCTGCGCACCTCATGCCTATGCTTCTATCTAGGCTATGCTGCCACATACTATAGCTATGTTGGGACTAGTATCGTTAGATACGATACAAACATGTACAAACAGTAAAGTAGTATATAAGGGCGCAAGTCCCGACCAGAGAACTCCAGTCTAGTTCTCTTGGTTTTCTACCTCAAAGACCGACTCAGTTGGACCTAACAAGTCCTAGTTCCCCTTCGTCCTTACTTCCAGTAGTTGCCAGTTCATTGTGATTCCCTAAAGCCCCTTTTGGTTTTTGAGTTGTTTCACTAGAACTAGACTCCTTTCTTCACTTTACCGAATCACTCCGAACGCGCCCACACAAGTCAGTGGCCGGTTCAAGTCCTCAAAGGGTAACGTGTACTCCTAGAGAAAGGAAGTACCGAGTCCCCTTGCTTTCATAGGACACTCCATCATCCTTCCCCGATCAAAGAGAACGACTCTCGCCATCTCTACCAAGAAGACTGGGAGACGAAGGGATAAGGAAGATAGGAACAGGTAGCTGTTGGATTAGTTCCACAGGACCCAGTGCATGAAGAGCAAAACACCCTCCTCACTGGCTTAAAAAAAAAAAGAGAAGACCTTCAGGAAAGGAGATCCCTCACCAAAGAAATTCTTGATCCAGACAAACAGAAGGAAAAGAGGAGCAGGTACCTGAGGAAGTACCTAAGAATAAAAAGAGAAAGGCCCCATCGTCGAAAGACCTACAAGGAAAGAGAAATGGCATTCCTAAGCATCGGCGATGCAATGGCCATATTCTTCCTAGGACTTCTCGTATTCCTATACAAAGTCATTCATCTCCTCTCTCACGTAAACGCACCAGTGGCGTATACCATAGAATGGTCTAGAAAAGGAGCTAGATATCAGATTGACTGGAACGGGACAGAAGAAGACGAAGGCTTACCACAGCCTGAAGCAGAAGGATGGGAGGTAGAAGGGATAATCCTTAATCCCCTACCCTACGGTCTACCAGCAGCTCCGCGACCACTAGCGGAAAGAGCTCATTTGACAGAAATAGGAACTGAGGACCAGATAGTCTGGAACCCTCAACCGATAGAAGAATGGGATGGTGCAGTAGAAGGGGAAGAACCAAGACTAAATCCAGAAGATTTTATCACCCCTGAAAGAACCCCGTCACCACCCCCACCATACGAGTTACCACGACCAGGAACGCCTTATCCAAGAAGGGAAGGAGTTCAGACAGATTTGGAAGACTGGCCACCTCTAGAAAGAGGAAGAGTCCAGAACCCATCAAATACCTCTCAAGGAGAAGACTTTCTTGAAGAAGAACTAACCCAAGAACAAGATCCGCTAGAGCCGGAACCACCCTCAAATCATTATGACCCACTAGACGAAAGGATTCAAACATGGTTTCTTCAAAATTGGCAGGAAGATCTAGATGTTGACCTCTTCTGAAGAAAGAGACACTCCAAAATAAAGAAACTATTTATCACTATGCAAACCTTTCATTCACATGTGGCGGGCATCAGAAGGCATGCTCCAAGAGGGGCAAAACACAAAGGAATGATTCCGGCGACCGCAAGGTTCGGTCCGCTGAAACAGAAAACGTAAACACGTCCTGGGATGACGAAAAAAGCACCAAACCCGAAAAAGGCAAAGGCCGTGACTATCGGCAAGCAATCCAGGGCATGAACTTCGAAGAAGCACGTGCCTGGTTCAAGGACTATGAAACCCTCGCCGGAAAGAAGGCGGGAAAAGATTAAGTTCAACGCACGAATCTGGGTGTGCTGCGAACTATAACAGATATGAAAACCTCCCCGTGGAAGAAATCGAAGGAAGCGAGGATTCCGCGGGCGAACAAAAAATTATTTCATCTTTCAATTCGCCGTCAGAGGGGTCCCCTAGTGGGCTCGGCAGGGACGATACTCCTGTGCTTAATTCCTCTAAACAAAAAACAAAACAACCAGAAATCCCAGACGATACCTTTGTACGAACACTAGCGCCAATGCGCGAAATCATGTTATCTATTCAGATAGCACCGTTTGAAAAACGGCAGAACTTTATCTCCACCGACGCGCTTCTGGACTCAGGCGCAAATGCCATATTTATAGACACCAAATGGGCAGAGAAGCACAAGATCCCTCTGTCCCAATTACGGAACCCAATACCCGTATTTAACGTGGATGGAACAAGGAACTCCGCCGGAAGTATCACACACTCGGCAGAGCTAGTAGTCGAATTCCAAGGACACAGGGAAAAAATCCGAGCAGAAGTAACGGACCTCGGGAAAAACCCGTTCATTCTAGGGTTCTCTTGGCTAAAACGCCACAACCCGGAGATAGATTGGTCCAAAGGAACGGTCAAGATGACACGTTGCCCAAGACATTGTCACCTGCTGCAGGATAAACCCTTTTTCGTCCAGGAGATCGAAAAACAGGAATACGACATCTAGTACCAGATCCACGAAAAGATTCATGCTCTAGAAGCACAACAAGAAAAACCAAAACCAGAGAAGACTCCTGAAGAGTTAGTCCCAAAGGAGTATCACAAATTCCTTAAAGTATTTTCCAAGAAGGAATCTGAGCGCATGCCGCTCCGAAAACCATGGGACCACGCCATCGATCTCAAGGAAACGTTCAAACCTAGAAAAGGTCATATTATACCCCTCTCTGTTCAGGAACAAGAGGAGGTCGCCGCATTCCTTGATGATCAGCTAAAGAAGGGTTACATCAGACCTTCTAAGTCCCCCCAAACATCACCGGTGTTCTTCGTGCCCAAAAAGGACGGAAAGAAGCATATGGTACAGGACTATCGCTACCTTAATGAACACACGGTCAAAAACAATTATCCGTTGCCGTTGATCGCGCAACTAGTCGATAAACTCCAAGGAGCAAAGCTCTTTACAAAAATGGATCTCAGATGGGGATACAACAACGTCCGAATCAAGGAAGGCGATGAATGGAAAGCCGCGTTCGTATGCTTCAGAGGAGCATTCGAACCCCTTGTCATGTATTTCGGACTATGCAACTCCCCCGCCACTTTCCAAGCGATGATGAACGAGATCTTCGCAGATATGGACAACGTGGTGGTCGTCTACATCGATGACCTAATGATCTTTACAAAAACAGAAAATCAAGAGGAGCACGACAAGATTGTCCTGGAAGTGCTCAGGAGGTTAGAAGAAAACGATCTGTTCGTAAAACCAGAGAAGTGCACGTTCAAAGCCACGGAAGTAGACTTCCTTGGAATGATTGTAGGACGTGACGGTATCTCGATGGATCAAGAAAAAGTTAAAGCAATTCTGGAATGGCCCGAACCGAAGAATGTAAAAGGAGTACGGAGTTTCCTAGGATTGGCAAACTTCTATAGAAGGTTTATCAAAGACTACGCCCTAGTGGCTAGGCCACTCCACGACCTCACCAAGAAAGAAGAGCCTTTTCAATGGAAAGAAGCCCAGCAGACGGCGTTTGACACGCTCAAGAAACATTTCACAACTGCTCCCGTACTGGCATTTCCAGATATTGATTGCAAATTCTGCCTGGAGAGCGATGCTAGCGATTACGCAACAGGCGCAGTATTATCTATCGAGAAGGACGGATCATGGCATCCCGTAGCCTTCTCTTCCCACTCCATGACGCCACAGGAACGGAACTACCCGATAGCCGATAAAGAAATGCTTTCGGTAATCCAAGCCTTAGAACAGTGGCGACACTACCTAGAAGGTGCTAGACACCAATTTGAAATTTGGAACGACCATGCAAATTTGCAATGGTTCATGATGAGGCAGGACCTTAACCGAAGACAAGCCCGGTGGGCTCAATACCTCTCCCGGTTCAACATGCTCTGGCTATACAAGCCTGGGAAGAGCATGACGAAGCCTGATGCACTCTCTAGAAGAGATGATCACGCCGAGGGGATAGAAGATGATAACAAAGGAATCGTT
>JBBPKY010000807.1:0-13573 GCA_038089495.1 Xerocomellus dryophilus
GGACGAGGCTGCGCACAAGTTGCGCATGAACGGAAATAGACGTCCGTAAGAGGAAAGGAGAAACGGGATAATGGTAACCATGCGCAGCGTGTAAAAGGGAAGCTGCGTTTAGGCGGAAGGTGTTCCATAGGAACGGGAAGAAGGTTCTGGAACGTAGGTGAAAGAATCTTCGACGAAAAAGGAAAAAGAAAAGAAATCGTAACAAAGCCACCAGCTTCTCCTCCTACCATCTGAGAGAGGACGGCTTGAATTGCTCTTTGCCCACGTAGGGCTTCTCCATTGGTGGCTCTCCATGCTCGTATGCGAGTCCACCATTCTTCAAACTTCTTTCCCTTGGTCCCGTCAAAGGTTCTAGGGTCTGCGAAAATCTTTGATAATCTGGGCTCTTCTCTTTTCGCGCTAGTGGTGCCCGAGCCACTAGGCATGGCGAGTACTTGTGCTTTGAGCTGGTCTAGCTCATTCTGTAGGTTTGTGTTTAAGAGATGTTCTGCCTTCATGCTTGTTGCTTGCCGCTCCATGTAAACCCTTAGTTGTGCCGCAAGATCTCCCCAAACTCCTCCTCCTTGGGTTGAGGCCTGAGTAAGGGCCTCTGCGAGAGCGGGGGAAAGATTCGACATGATGATTTCAAAATAATTCTACAAAAACTTGGAGGGGCGGCATAGTACGTTGAGAGGACATAAGTGTTTGCTTGTCCTTGTGGGTTCCTCGGTGACTGGGCCTCTTCTGATGGCCTTCTCGTAAGTCCGCCGCTTTCTCTTTTTCTCGGGTATTTCCTCAGGTACCCGTTCCTCCTCTCTTTCTCGTTTGACTTCAAAGATCTCTCCCCGATCATCTAACCTAAGCTCTGCGCCGCGGTAGATGTGTGTGAGTCTGATCTCTGACCCACAATCCGTCACGCTCCACCCACATTCCTGCCGGAGGGTGTATAGTGAGGGGCCTTGCTGAGGGGCCTCTGACGGGTCTGGTATATCGTTGGGGTCGATGTCAGCTTCTTGGGGTGCCGAAGAGATGACTGACTCTTGCGAAATCGGGGGTATTCGTGAGGCGCTGGGGTCTCCCAATCTTAGGGCGAACACCACCAACTCGTGCGGCTCTTTGCCCTCTGGGGAATCCCAGTCTCCGTCTGAATCTTTTAAGAAGTTGAGAAAGGCCAGCTCTAAGGGCTTGTCGAGCATGGCGAAAAATCTTGTACCGGGTGTCGGAGGGTCAACTTCCTCACGTGCTGGGTCTGGGGATGGTACTCCTACCGAGACCTGTTCCTGCCTACTTTCTGCTTCTACTATCTCCCAACCTTCTCTAACCGGTAAAGGCCCGTTATCACCGCGCCTGGCGGTGTAGAGATGTTGGAGGTTGTCCTCAATCGGACGTTGGATGAAGGGGACGAAGGGGCGGAGCGACCTGTGAGAAGAGAAGGGCACTAGCGCCGCGTACGATGAGCGCTATGCTTTTGAGGACTTGAACCGACCACTGACTTGTGTGGGCGCGTTCGATGGGGTGATTCGGTAAAGCGTAAAAACAGAGTCTAGTTCTAGTGAAACAACCCAAAAACCTAAGGCTCTAGGGAATCACGAAAAGAACTGGCAACTACGATGAGAAGTGGGAAAAGAACTAGGACTTTGTAGGTTCAACTGAGTCGATGTCTTTGGGGTAGAAGACCAAGAGAACTAGACTGGAGTTCTCTGGCTGGGACTTGCGCCCTTATATACTACTCTACTTGCTTGTACATGTTTGTACTGTATCTAACGATACTAGTCCCAACATAGCTATAGTATGTGGCAGCATAGCCTAGATAGAAGCGTGAGCATGAGGTGCACAGCACAGGGTGATGCATGAGGTAACTGCGCTGTGGCGGTGGCAGAATGGAAGAGAAGCATAAGAGAAATGAAACATAGCCATGCACTGCACGGAAATGAAAAGAAGCATGTGCATAACATAAGGCAGATCTCAGATCTGGTGAGAAGGTGAATTACCGTAAAGGAGGGTGGGTACTGAGTACAGGCCAGCGTGTTACAAGGTTAGGATCCTTGACAGCTGTACCCAGGTTATCTGATAAGATAAAAGATAAGATAAGGGAAGAAAGTGAAAAATTGACTAAGTCCGTTATGTGCAGGTGTGACTGAGCAGCACCGTAACACTACCCCCTCTCTAAAGATCGACTTCCAGGCGATCAAAAGGTGTCTGCTGGGATAAAAGGGTAGTCAAGGGCTCCGGCCGCTTGTTAAAGAGAAAAAGAAAATCCTCTGGTGGGATTGAGAGGGCTCGTGGGGCCGCTGGGTGTTGGCGATAGAAGTCTTTCAAAGCTTCTTTGGTGTTGCCGAGGTTTGATTTCGGCTCCCAAGTGCGGTCTGAGTCGTCATATCCTTTCCAATGCACCAGGAATTCTAATTTTTTATTTTTATATCTGGAATTGATGATCCGGTCCACCTCCCATTCGTTGTCTCTGTCCTCTGTGATGTGAACGGGTCCCGGTCGTGAAGTGATCTGGCCTTCGAGCCGGTCCCTGTAGGGTTTTACCCGTGAGACGTTGACTACTGGATGGATTTGCATTGATTTTGGCAATCGTGATTCAACGGCGTTTGGTCCTGCCAAGCCGACAATTGTGTAAGGGCCAAGCCATCGTTCAGATAGCTTGCGAGAGGCACGCGTCAAGCGTAAATTTTCTGTGGATAGCCAGACTTGCTGACCGATTTGGTATTCCGGCGCGGCCGATCTATGTTTATCGGCGTTAAGCTTCATGTGCTCCTGCGCCTGTTTCATATTGTTTTTAACGCTTTCTATTGTGTCCTCCATTTCGGATGCGAATTTCTGAGCCGCTGGGGCTTTATCCAAAAGAATGGGTTCAATTCCCATCCGAGGAACATATGACCGTGTGACGTCAAAGGGTGCCTTCTTGGTCGAAGCGTGTTTTTTGCTGTTTATGGAGAATTGTGCAATGGCAAGCCATTCACTCCATGTTTCTTGTTTCTCAAAGCAATAAATACGTAAGAATTTGCCAACTTCTTTGTTGACGATTTCCATCTGTCCATCCGTTTGAGGGTGGAAGGATGTGGATAATTTAGTATCAATGCCCAGTGCTTTGTTGAGCTGCGCCATAACTTGGGCGGCGAACTGGGGGCCTCTGTCAGAGGTAATCGACCGTGGAAGACCGTGGTGCTTCCAGACATAAGATAAGAATAACTTCGCCGTTTCCACGGCGGAACATGTTTTTGTGCAAGGGATTAACTCAACCTCCTTAGATAATCTGTCAACAACCGTCAAGATTGCGTCGTAGCTGTGGGAAAGAGGTAGATCCGTAATGAAGTCGGCTGATATGTGTTCCCACGGGGTTGTTGGGATTGGGAGTGGATGGAGGAGGCCAGCTGGGGCCTGATTGGATCCCTTGAATCTTTGGCATGTGTCGCATCTAGCGACGTATTCTTTGACCAATGTGGCCATCCCTGGCCAATAATAGTTGCGCTGCAATAGTTCTATGGTTTTTTCGTAACCGGGGTGTCCAGCTATCGGAGAATCATGGTGCTTCTGGATTACGTCCATTCTTAGCAGGTTGCTTTCAGGCACGTAGAGTCGTCCATAGGTGTCGTATAGTAGTCCATCGTGTTCTTCGCAGATGGCATTCTTCTTGCATAGCCTCTGAATATCTCCTTCATTCAGGAGGCACGTGGCGTTAGATATTTTTTGTTTTAGGTTATCCCCATCATCTGCGATCAGGATGGTCGTCCTAATTTTATCTGGGGTGATGACAATGATTCCTTTGTTATCATCTTCTATCCCCTCGGCGTGATCATCTCTTCTGGAGAGTGCATCAGGCTTTGTCATACTCTTTCCGGGCTTGTATAGCCAGAGCATGTTGAACCGGGAGAGGTATTGAGCCCATCGGGCTTGTCTACGATTAAGGTCCTGCCTTGTCATGAACCATTGCAAATTCGCATGGTCGTTCCAGATTTCAAATTGGTGTCTAGCATCTTCTAGGTAGTGTCGCCACTATTCCAGGGCTTGGATTACTGAAAGCATCTCTTTGTCGGCTATCAGGTAGTTCCGTTCCTGTGGCGTCATGGAGTGGGAGGAGAAGGCTACGGGATGCCATGATCCATCCTTCTCAATAGATAGGACTGCGCCTGTTGCGTAATCGCTAGCATCGCATTCCAGGCAGAATTTGCAATCAATATCTGGAAATGCCAGCACGGAAGCGGTTGTAAAGTGCTTTTTGAGCGTGTCAAACGCTGACTGTTGGGCTTCTTTCCATTGGAAAGGTTCTTCCTTCTTGGTAAGGTCATGTAGTGGTCTAGCCACCAGGGCGTAATCTTTGATGAACCTTCTATAGAAGTTTGCTAAGCCCAGAAAGCTTCGTACTCCTTTTACGTTCTTCGGCTCGGGCCATTCCAGAATTGCTTTTACTTTTTCTTGATCCATCGAGATACTGTCACGTCCCACAATCATTCCGAGGAAGTCTACTTCCGTGGCTCTGAATGTGCATTTTTCTGGCTTCACGAATAGATCATTTTCTTCTAGTCTTCTGAGCACTTCCAGGACAATCTTGTCATGCTCTTCCTGGTTTTCTGTTTTTGTAAAGATCATTAGGTCATCGATGTAGACGACCACCACATTATCCATATCTGCGAAGATCTCGTTCATCATCGCTTGAAAAGTGGCTGGGGAGTTGCATAGCCCGAAATACATAACAAGGGGTTCGAATGCTCCTCTGAAGCATACGAAAGCAGCTGGGGAGTTGCATAGCCCGAAATACATAACAAGGGGTTTGAATGCTCCTCTGAAGCATACGAAAGTGGCTTTCCATTCATTGCCTTTCTTGATTCGGACGTTGTTATATCCCCATCTAAGATCCATTTTGGTAAAGAGCTTTGCTCCTTGGAGTTTGTCGACCAGCTGTGCGATCAACGGCAGCGGGTAGTTGTTTTTGACCGTGTGTTCATTGAGATATCGGTAGTCCTGTACCATACATTCTTTCCGTCCTTTTTGGGCACGAAGAACACCGGTGACGTTTGGGGGGACTTGGAAGGTCTGATGTACCCTTTCTTTAGTTGATCATCAAGGAATGCGGCAACTTCCTCCTGTTCCTGAACAGAGAGGGGAATAATATGACCCTTTCTGGGTTTGAAGGTTTCCTTGAGATCTATTGCATGGTCCCATGGTTTCTGCAGCGGCATGCACTCAGATTCCTTTTTTGAGAATACTTTAAGGAATTTATGATACTCCTTTGGGACTAACTCTTCAGGAGTTTTCTCTGTTTTTGGTTTTTCTTGTTGTGCTTCTAGAGCACGGATCTTTTCGTGGATTTGGTATTGGATGTCATATTCCTATTTTTCGATTTCCTGGACGAAGAAGGGTTTATCCTGCAGCATGTGGCAATGCCTTGGGCAACGTGTCATTTTGACCGTGCCTTTGGACCAATCTATTTCTGGGTTGTGGCGTTTGAGCCAAGAGAACCCTAAAATGAACGGATTCTTTCCGAGGTCTGTGACTTCTGCTCTGATCTTTTCCTTGTGTCCCTGGAATTCGACTACCAGTTCTGCCGAGTGCGTGATGCTACCGGCGGAGTTTCTTGTTCCATCCACGTTGAAGACGGGTATAGCATTTCGTAATTGGGTCAGAGGGATCTTGTGCTTCTCTGCCCATTTGGTATCAATAAATACGGCATTTGCGCCTGAGTCTAGGAGTGTACTGGTGGAGATAAGGTTTTGCCGTTTTTCAAATGGCGCTACCCGAATAGATAACATGATTTCGCGCATTGGCGCTAGGGTTCGTACAAAGGTATCGTCTGGGATTTCTGGTTCTTTTGTTTTTTGTTTAGAGGAATTAAGCACAGGAGTGACGTCCCTGCCGAGCCCACTTGGGGACCCCTCTGATGGCGAATTGAAAGATGAAATAATTTTTTGTTCACCTGTGGAATCCTCGCCTTCTTCAATTTCTTCCACAGGGAGGTTTTCGTATCGGTTATGGTTCGCAGCACACCCAGATTCGTGCGTTGAACCTAATCTTTTCCTGCCTTCTTTCCGGCGAGAGTTTCATAGTTCTTGAACCAGGCACATGCTTCTTTGAAGTTCATGCCTTGGATTGCTTGCCGGTAGTCACGGCCTTTTCCTTTTTCAGGTTTGGTGCTTTTTTCGTCATCCCAGGACGTGTTTACGTTTTCGGTTTCCACGGCCCGAACCTTGCGGCCGCCGCCTTGACCATTTCCTTGGGTTCTGCCCCTTCTTGAGCAAGCCTTCTGGTGCCCACCACCGAAGAAGTGGCACTCGGGGCATTGGATCTTGGTCTTGGTGCAGTCTTTGCCGAAATGGCCTTCTACACCGCAGTTGAAGCACTTGGATTTGCCGCCTTGTGTGACGGCGTCTACATCCATGGCGTTAGGGTCTCTTTTCTGGACCCTCTCGGCCGTACCCTTTTGGATGTATCTGAGAAGCTGCTTGCGGGTTCTGGCCTTCCGCAGTTCTCGCTTAAAAGTGGCAAGATCCGTAAATCTGCCGTTGTCCAAAATTAGCTGTTCCACGATCTGTCGGTCGGCATTTGTTTCTAGCAACTCAATGAGTCGCCCTTCTTCATAGCTGGCCATCACCTCATAATTTTCAAACTTCAACAGGAAGGTGTCCATGGTCATGGCCCCCTGTTTGAGGTTTGTGATGGCAGTCCGATTCCAATCCTTTTCAGTGGACGACCGGAAATGAGTTTCTACCTTTTCTGCGAATTCTTCCCACAAAAGGATTTCTTCGAGGGAAAGCATGGCATTTAGCTGGGCACGTGCGAAGCCTGTTACGCTAGACCCGGGTAGGGACTAACGTAGGCTCAAAGAGACGAAGGCAGAGACAAAGAGTCGAAGGGACACTTCGACGAACGCAGAGAGTCGAGGGGTATCCTTCGACAACGAGGAGACAAGGAGTCGAAGGGACACTTCGACGAACGCAGAGAGTCGAGGGGTATCCTTCGACAACGAGGAGACAAGGGCTTCGAGGTGGTATCCTTCGAAGAGACAAGGGTTGCCTGGGACTTCCGCAGGCCAAGTGAGCTACTGGGACACAGTAGCGAACGCAGGAAAGGACAAAGAGCGCCTACTCAGAAGTAAGGCGAGGACTTAGAGAGATCCAAGGACTGCTTCAAGGTAGTATTGAGCAGGTCGAAGTTAAGGAAATACATAAGGGAGATCGTCTACTTATATAGTGGCGATGCGGCGCACGGACCAAGCGGTGTCCACAGCAGAAATGCTGAGACGGATATAAAAGGTAAAAGCTAAGTCGTACGATAGAAGGACGAGGCTGCGCACAAGTTGCGCATGAACGGAAATAGACGTCCGTAAGAGGAAAGGAGAAACGGGATAATGGTAACCATGCGCAGCGTGTAAAAGGGAAGCTGCGTTTAGGCGGAAGGCGTTCCATAGGAATGGGAAGAAGGTTCTGGAACGTAGGTGAAAGAATCTTCGACGAAAAAGGAAAAAGAAAAGAAATCGTAACATTACCCCCCTACTAGATCCAAGGCAACGCCGTAGGACAACTTCTAATAGCCTCCAACTGATCCGCATGGGGAGCCGCACATGTTACTTTGGGCCTCGCTAGGAAATTGATCCCACCCAAGGGTATTGTCGTCGTCAAAGACGTCGGAAACAGGGGAACGTTCGCGAATGGAGGGTCGCCGAGTAGGGCGTGGGTAAGGAGATTGGGAACGTCGAGGAGGAGGAATAGGCATGGGGGAACGCCTAGTAGTCCCAGAAGGACGACGAGAAGACGAGGGTCGGGGTTGAGATCTTCCAGAAGATCCGGAGGAGCGACGAGACGAAGAAGGAGACGACGTGGAGGGAGACGGCGGAGGGGGTCGACGACGTAGGGGGCATCGCTGCTGCGCGTGGCCAGGCTGCCATCTAAGACAAATGGGGCATTGGTAGACGGGGCAGTCAGGGCGCATATGACCGAGGCGGTGACAGGAGGTGTTCGTAGACGGGGCTGTGAGGAAAGAGACGGACGTATCTGGGGATTGTCGCTGAGCCAGTTCGCGCATGTAACGATCAATGTCGTCTAAGAACTCCAGCATCCCGAGCTGGTACATGGTTATAAGGAGCGACCCTTCGATGTCGCGGTAGATGTCGCGGATGAGGCGGGAGTGCAGGGTCTGGAGGGGGGAGTTCATGAGGTTGGTAGCGAGGAGACGGAGGGAGGAATTCTTTAAGAAGGCGCGGCGAAGAGCGAAGAGGGGGGAGCCCATGTCGAGGAACGAGTCTACGTAGATGGAGGTAGATGAATCACGAAGGTAGCTGGAAAGGCGGGCGATGTCAGGGGAATCAGGGAAGTCGTCGCGGAGGCGGTTGGCGTAGAGGGGGATGGTCACGGAATGAATAGGAGTAGGAGTTGTAGCCAAAGACACAGGAGGAAAATGGTCAGGTTCAGGAGTGGGAGAGGATCCCCATCCTGCGTTGGGTTGCGTAGACGAAGGACGAGAAATATCATTGACAATAGTATCATGGATAGACGAAACTGTAGAGACGGAAGAGGCGGTAGCGGTGACATTGGAGGGCATGGTGGTTTCAACGAGAAGAAGATGAGGGTCGAAACGCGGAAGGGTGGAGTTTCTTATACGACGCGAGAGCGGACTTTGCATGTTTCAAGTTCCGTTCTGGGACCCAGGAGTCTTCTTCGGCGGAGTATCCCTTCCATCGGATCAGGAAGGAGCGGGATTTCGGGGATCCCCGGTGGCGTATGATCTTCTCGATTTCGTATTCTTCTTCTCCATCGATAAGGTCAGGGGGTGGCGCAGGGAAGTTTTTCCCATGGACGGAGTTCTCTTTGTACGGCGATAGAAGAGAAGCGTGGAAGACCGGATGGATCTTCCAGGTGTTTGGCAGGCGGAGTTGATATACGATAGGCGATAGGACCTTCGTGATGGTGAACGGACCTTCGCGTTTCGGGGCGAACTTGGGGTTGGATACGAGGCGTTTCAGGTTTCTGGCTTCGAGCCAGACTTTGTCTCCTTTGGCGAACGGTTTGAAACCACGGCGAGAGCGGGATGCCATGACTTGGCGGGCGAGTTCGTGAGCAGCGAGGGCTTCGTTGCGGGCGGCGGAGAGGGAGCTAAGACGGGCTTCTACTGCGGGAATGGGAGTGTCGGCGATCACCGAGGGAAGGGCACGGGGTTCATATCCCATCATGAGATAGAACGGAGATTGGTTGGTGACGGAGTGGGTGCGGTGATTGTGGGCGAATTCGGCGTGGGAGATAGAATCCGCCCATGAGGTAGGGTTTGCGCCACAGAAGATGCGGAGATACGTCTCCACTTCTTGATTAACACGTTCCGTTTCTCCATCGGATTGAGGGTGATACGCCGTGGAGAGGGAGAGATCGTACTTTAGGAGTTTCCCGAGTTCTCGAGCGAAGGCGGAGGCGAATTGGGGGCCGCGGTCAGAGATAACTTTGTCAAAAAGTCCAAAGCGGAGGTAAACCTTGTGGAAGAAAAGGGTGGCTATCCCTTCGGCGGTGGCGGTTTTCTTGGTGGGGCAAAGAATTACCCCCTTCGTAAGCCCATGGTCTACCACGACCAATAGGGAATCGAAGCCTGAGGATAGAGGGAGGTCGGTGATAAGATCACAAGAGATCTGTTGGAAGGGGCGAGTGGCAGCGGACTTGATGGGAGTAATCGGGGGAACCGTAGGGTGCGTGTTAACCTTGTTTTGCTGGCAAATTGCACAGCCTTCGACATATTGTCGGACATAGGTAGCAAGGCCTGGCCACCAGAATTCGGCGGCGACAAGCTGGCGGGTTTTGAGGAAGCCGGGATGTCCGGCAGTTTCATGATCATGGCAGCGTTGGAGGATGGAACGGCGGAGGGAGTTATCGGGGGGAACGTAAACACGGCCTTTGTAGGTAAGGACATCGCCTTCCATCTTCCAATCAGCAAGGCGAGAGCGGAGGGTAGCGGGGATATTTTCCTGTAGAGATTGGAGCGTTTGGGTAACAAGGGAGTCATCGGCCGATGCAGACGCGATGCGGCGGGAGAGGTCGGTGTCGACGAGATTTATGAAGAGAGATGGAGGGAGAAGGGTTACTCCTTTGTTATCGGAATCTTCTTTAGGAAGGAGATCAGGGCGTCGGGACAAAGCATCAGGGCCGGCGAGGAGTTTGCCGGGGACATGGATAATCTTGAGATCAAAGTCGGCGATATCAAGGAGCCAGCGGGCCTGGCAACGGTTGAGGTTCTGTGGTTGGCGGAAGTATGTGAGGTTTTTGTGGTCAGTGAAGACCTGTACAGGGAATGGGGAGCCGCGGAGGTAATGGCGCCAGGACTTGAGGGCACGGAGGACGGCGAGGAGTTCGCGGTCATAGATGTCGTAGTTCTTCTCAGCGGGGGAGAATGACTGAGAAAGGTAGGAACAAGGGTGCCAGTCGCCATTGGAGTCGGTTTGGAGGAGAATGGCGCCAGAGGCGTACTTGGAGGCATCGGTAGCGATGGCGAAGGGGGCGGAGAGGTTAGGGAGGTGAAGGACCGGTTTGGCAAGGAAAAGACGCTTAAGGGTATCGAAGGCGGATTGACAGGCGGGAGTCCAATTCCAGGCGAAATCCTTCTTGGTGAGGTCGAGGAGGGGGCGAGCGACGTTAGAATAGTCAGGGATGAACCGGCGATAGAAGTTGGCGAAGCCAAGGAAGGATCTAACGTCCTTGACTTTGGCGGGGGTAGGCCAGGAGGCAATGCCGTCAAGCTTGACGGGGTCCATAGCGAGTTGTCCGGGTTTGACGATCATCCCAAGGTATTCGACTTCGGAGGTGGCGAACGTGCACTTTTCGAGTTTGAGGTGGAGGTCTAGTTCCTCCATGCGTTTGAGGACGCGTTTGGTTCGTTCCTCGTGTAAGGACTCGTCGGGGGAGAAGATGAGGAGGTCGTCCATGTAGATGACGAGCCATCCTTCGGCGATCATGTCTCGGAATGAATCGTTCATGAAGCGTTGGAACGTGGCGGGAGAATTGGTGAGTCCAAAGAACATGACGGTGGGTTCGAAGAGCCCCTTGTGGGTGACGAAGGCGGCCTTCCACTGGTGTCCGTCCTTGATGCGGACGTTGTTGTATCCCCAACGAACATCGAACTTGGTGAAGACCTTGGCGTCCCGTAGCTTATCGACGAGGTCGGAGATCAAGGGGAGGGGGTAAGCATCACGGACGGTGTGCTCGTTGACGTATCGGTAGTCTTGGCAAGGACGAAGACCGCCATCCTTCTTTTTGACGAAGAAGAAGGGGGATGCCTGGGGGGAGTTGGAAGGACGGTTTTTCCCGGAGGCGAGGTTTTCGTCAATAAACGCCTCGGTGGCTTGGCGTTCTTCGGGGGATAAGGGGTAGACTTTCCCGATCTTCGGGACAAAGGAGTCATCGAGATTTATCTCGTGATCGTAGGGGCGAGACGGGGGAACATGGTCGTTGGCCTCCTTGGAGAACACGGAGGCGAATTGGGAATATTCCGGAGGGAGGGTTTTCTTGGGTTTTGCCTTCTCGGCGGCGGCGGCGAGTTCAGTGGCGGTGGTAAGCCTGGCGACGAGGGGAGACCCGAGGGGAATGAAACGAGATCCGGCTCGGATTACGCGGTCAAGGGTGGCCTTTCGGATGGTATCTCCGACGAACTGTTGTTCCGTCCTCCATCCATTGTAGGAACGGAGGTGGTTTTCAGTGACAAGGTGGACGTTGGTATGGCGAGGGGGAGGACTAGAGGGACGGGTGAAGCGGGATTCGTACCGCTTGTTCTCGGTGGAGGATATGACGAAGAGTTTCGTTGACTGGTCAGTGGACTTGTTGAGAGAAAGGGTTCTTTTGGTCCAGTCGATGGCGGGGTTTGCTTTTTCAAGCCAGGGTCGTCCGAGGAGGACGTTCTCATTTCCGAGGTTGATGACGTGGAACGTCGTTTGTTGATGGATTCCTCCGATCTCGACGAATAGAGAGGAGGTAAAGAGGACTAGACCTCTGGAGTTCGTGGAACTGTCGGCGTTGCGGACGCGGAGGGGTTTGGCGAGGCGGGTGGTAGGTAGGCGATGTTTTCGAACAAAGCCCCAGTCGATGCAGTTGATACTTGCACCACTGTCAACGAGAGCACGGGTGTCGACGGCTTTCAGAGTGCGCGTGGGAATGATCAGTTTCAAGGAGATTTGCATAGATCGCGTGGCTTGTACTGATACATTGGCACTAGAGGAGGAGGAAGAGGGAGGTACTTGCGTCGAAGAAGTCCTCCCTTTCAAAAACCCGAATCTACATTCTGAACGGTTTCATCGTCCTCGTCGATGTCCTCCAACTTGGGGAGTTCTTCGGTTTCCACTCTCTTGACAGAGGGGCGGGGTTTCTGGGAAAACGTGGAGCAGGAGGCACTGGAGTGGCCAGGTTTCCGGCAGCGGAAACAGAGTTTCTTCTCAATGCAACGTTTGCGTTCCTCGGGGGTCAACTTGGAGACTTTGACGACATCGACGTCCATGGCGTTAGGATCACGCGCCTTGGCGGGGGTAGAGAACGAATGGAAGGTCTGGTAAGAGGATTTGGAGTTCCTCTTGGCGATTTCTTCGGCGCGTTCCCACTGAGTTTGGAAGGAGACGGCTTTATTGTACCAGTCTTCTACTTTGGTAGGGACGGTGTCCATGGACATGATGCGGCGCATGAGGGCAGGGGGAATTCCTGCGGAGAAATATCCGATTAGGACATTCTCATCGGAGATCTCGGCTAGGGCCACGTTGTTCTTGAACGTGGAGATGTACTCAACGAGGGAGGGGGAGTACGTGTTGTTCTTGGGGTTCTTGACCATACGTTTGGTCGAAAGCCACGAGATGGCGTTTCCCGTGACATCGTGGTGTTTGAACGACTTCTCGAACTTAGAGATGAAGTCGGCGAAGGTTCCGAGGGAGATGGTGGTGCCAGAAATGGCAGCTTGGCGGTAGGTGGCGGCCCAAGTTTGGGCAGAGTTTTTGGTCATGTAAGAAAGCGCGAAGGCGATCTTCTTGGCGTCGTCGCTATAGACGGCCTGGTTGACGAGGAGGTAGAATTGGACGGAGTTAAGCCAGGGCATGGCTTTCTTGTAGGATCCATCGAAGGCCTCAGGCACTCCGATGCGAAGTTCGGTGGGTCTGGTGGAGGACATGGCGGGCGGGGGAGGGAAGCGAGAAAGAAGGGGGGTTTGTGGTTGCGGCGGAGGTAAGGGAAAGAGCGGGACGGCGGCGATCGGGGTGGGCGAGGGTGGTGTCGGCTCTCTCGGGATAGATATTCCCGCGGAGAACTGGTGGGCAAGGTCACGAGTGAGTTCTTCTTCCTGAGGGGAAAGAAGCGAGGTGTCAGGGTCAAGGGTTTCTTCCTCGAGATCCGATCGGGATGGCTCAGGAGAAGATTCTTCGGGGGTGGGTTCTCGCGGCTGAAACCAGCGAGATGGGCGAGGAGTTCGGTGAGCAATGGTGGGAGACTACAACGATGGTAGCTCCGTTTAGGATAACTTCGACCTTTTGTTACGCTAGACCCGGGTAGGGACTAACGTAGGCTCAAAGAGACGAAGGCAGAGACAAAGAGTCGAAGGGACACTTCGACGAACGCAGAGAGTCGAGGGGTATCCTTCGACAACGAGG
>JBBPKY010000808.1:0-13537 GCA_038089495.1 Xerocomellus dryophilus
TCGTCCAGTCATTGTCTTCCCTTGATGTATTTTCTACGGTGCGTGGCTGTTCATGCAGATACATCTCATGTTCATATCTCGTCACAATATAGGATATGGCCTTGCGACATACTGTCACACACCCATCGCGAATACACAGCCTGCGATTTTGTAAACGTGTAAATGGTGATGGAGAACTTCTACTGGTCGCAGCGGAAGACAAAAAAGTATCAATATACCAAATATCAGAGGATCCAGAATCCACACCAACCATAATCGCCGAGATGGTCGGCCATTCAAATCGGTTTGTTAAAATTCCTGCCCGTGGAATATCTGACCAACCCCTCGCTAGAGTAAAAGCTGTAGAGACGCTTCATATCGCGCTCCCAAAAACCACGCCAAAAAGCGAAGATGCACGAACAACGACAACGATCGTCTGTACCATTTCATCTGACGGCAAGATATTCGTGTATGACTTGGCAGCATTGCCTGCTGACGCAAATGAAAAAATGCAACTACACCCGGTAGCGGAATACGACACCAGTGGAACCCGTCTAACGTGTTTGACTGTTGCTGAGGGTAGATCTGCTGGAGGATCGACCGCCGTGAATGGGAAGCGAAAAGAGAGGGAAGAAGACACGGAGAATGAAGAAGAAGCAGAGTGGGAACCACAATTTGAGGCAGATACAAGCGTAGAAGTGGAGGAGAGCGATGACGAGGAGCTACAGGGCTAAAAATTCTGTATCCCGGATCTGCAATTTGGATCGTACACCTGTCTTGTCGAGACCTGCAGAAGAGAGCCTCTTTTCAGGGAACCCATAATTATGGTTAGGGTTACCATCACACGTTCTGACTGTGGCAAGTCACAGGCTACGGCTCCGAATTTATCATGAACTCTGCAAAGCTCAAACGGAAGCTCGGCGATTTGGGTGTCGATACTTCGAGCAGGAGGGCTAATGAAAACTTTTGCTTGGTAATTCCCCCATTTCCCTGCCCTCGGGCCGCTTACAGTCCACCAGATTGGCACGCCTCTACCCCCCCTCGAGAAGTCTAAAGACACGGGCGAATTCGTACCGCTTTGGAAGCAAGAAGTCAGTTTCTGCTCGTCAGTGGGCTATTTATCTGATATCTTACTGTCATAGGTGAGAGATGAGAAGGGCCGAAGAAGACTACACGGGGCTTTCACCGGGGGTTTCTCTGCAGGCTACTTCAACACCGTCGGTTCAAAGGAAGGTTGGTCTGGTCGTATTCTCTACTCATTCTCGGTGTACGAACTCGTATTTAGGATGGGCACCTTCGACGTTCGTTTCCTCGCGATCGGATCGTGCCAAGGCTCAGACAGCGAAACCCGAGGACTTTATGGATGATGAAGATCTCGCCGAGCTCCGTACGGACCAAAAGCTCGTTAGTGAACACGATCAAATGGATATTCTCGGAGGCACCGAGGCCGAGAAGGCCCGCAAGACTGGCGTAGACGACGGACAGAAAGAGTGCGTTGACTCCGACTCGCTCGTGTATCCTCCGCTGACTTATACCATGTTAGCCCAGTCACCCTTGCGCTCGAACAAGCCATGTTACCTGCACCGAAGGATTCACTTGGAGGACGTATCCTCAAGAAGATGGGTTGGAGACCGGGTCAGGGTATAGGTCCGAGAGTGACGTGGCGACAACGCGAGATTCAGCATGGGCGTGACCCGGATAGAACTGGACCGGACGTGGATGAAGAGGCCAAGAAACACACCTATGCGCCGAAAGATACACCAACGATCGTCGTACCTCGTAAAGATGATTTCCATGGACTTGGACATGCCAGGGCGTTGGGACTTCATGCGAGCTTGGGGGTTCATGGACAGGAATCACAAGGCGTTCAAGGACCACGACTTGCGGGTATGTCCTGCAGTCAACTTCGGGTTCGCTACTGCTTATATTGGTTTCGTAAGGTGGTTTTGGACTGGGCGCGCTGAACGACGCGGATGAGGATGATTTGGACGTTTATGAACACGCAATAGGTCATGGAAGAAGTCGACACGCTTTCGACATCAGCGACATGCATGATGAAGAACGTGTAGCTGTTGGAGGTCATGGGGCTAAAGCTCGCAGTACGACTGTCCCAACACCATCGGTGAGCTCCGCCTTCTGCTAGGATGGCGGGTGGCGTGTTCACGTTTTTCAGACACAAGCAAATGCTCCAGGCGTGTTTCGCGATGGAAAACCTGTACTCCCTGGGTTTAAACTTTCGGAAAAGCCAGTTGCGGAAGACATGTGGTAAGTCGTTTGCGGAGTCAAAGTCCCACCGACACAGGTCGATCCCTGCAGGTTCCCTCTTCCCGAAGTACCAAAAGGGTGGAAGCCCGATCCCAACGCTCTCTGGGAACGGGAGCGTGCGACGCACAGTGAGAAGGAAAACATACCACACTTCCCTGTACCAGGACAACCTCAAGCGCACGCACAATGGAAAGCCGGGATATCTCCAGATCAGGTTCGATTCCTTTGAACGACGCGACGTTCACTCATCTGATCTACTCCCTTAGCGAGGTGCTGTACTAGGAGAGACGCCCCTTCCATCCGCACCCCGCTCTGTCTTCGAATACATCTCGAAGAAAGACCAAGAGCGAATCAAAAATATTGCAGCAGTTCGCTTAACCGGTCCTTCGAGAGTCGATACGACGGAACAAGAACCGACCCCACCACCAAGCACATTCCCATCGCAAGGACCTTATATCCCTCACACAGAACCACACGTTGCGCAGGCTGCGTTGCAAGGATTTCAACCCTTTACTTCCAATCCCAGCAAACAATCCCGGTACACTACTTATCTCCGTGCGCACGCCGAACCTGGTTCTGGGGTCTCTATACCTGCACGCCTGCCGACTCAGACTCCAGAGACATATGCACTCGAGATGAACGAATTCGCCAAGTCTGCTGCGCTCTTCCGTCCTGTCTCAGGAGCGATGGCAGGACGTTTCACGAGCGCCGCTGTGCTCGAGTCGGGTCCCAAGATCGTCGAAGGACTGCATACCCCAAGTGCAGAACAAGCGTCGAAGGAGACAGAGCAAGAACCGATCGTGGAGGAGGAGGAAGAAAAGAAAGAGGAAGATCCAAAGGTGCACGCTGCCCGACTGGGCATGTACGGTCCAATGACGAGAGAAGTCAAACCATGGCAGCCTGCACGCCTGCTCTGCAAGCGGTTTGGCGTCACGGATCCCAATCCGGAGGTGCACTGTGATACGCCGGAGGCGTCGACATCCGCTGCGGACGTGTCGCAGAGTACGGATGCGACGGGTGGCGCAGGTGGCGTTGGGACGGGAGGTGTTACGGATGCACAACCTGACCCCGCTGTCCCGCGTGGCAAGCGAGACTTGGCAAACATTGGGCTAGGAGAAGACGATGGACAAGGGGACGATATTCTCACTTACGAGCGGCCCCCAATGAACATCTTTAAGGCCATCTTTGCAAGCGATGACGAAGAGAGCGATGACGAAAAGGACGACAAGTCGCCAGAGGACGATGTTGTTGAGGCTCCGATACCATCACAGCCCTTGACCTCGTTACAAACGGCAGGAAAACCCGCCGAGACGCCGGTTCCAGCTCCAACTGCGACAGACGGCACGAATGAACACGTTTCGGCGGACGAAAAAGTGAATATGGCGACATTCAAACCGACGTTCGTCCCTCGTGACTCACAATCACACTCGAAGAATGGGAAAGCGCCTGCCACGATGGAAAAGAAGAGCAAGAAATCCAAAAAGGGTGCTCTCGTATCGTTCGACGTAGACGAAGACGGCGGCGAGTCGCTCTCGATATCGGCCCGGCGAGAAACCAAGGAACGGGACCGTCCAAAGAAGAAACGGAAGAAACACAGAGAGCATGTAGATGAGGAGGACGTATGGGTAGAGAAGCCACCGCCTGATATCGTTAAGGGTCTTCCTGCTGAGAGACCCCAAGATGATCACGACGCCATGCAGGCGGGTGATACTGAGGGAGTCGTTGGACCACCCCGGGGGCGGAAGCGTGCCGTGGATTTCTTGTGATTTATGATACGTTGCAATGGAGCACAATGCTTTAAATCCTCGTGTCAGATGCTATTGCATCGAGTTTTACCTAGTGTCGTGTATCGTGGCTTGTCAAGAATCCAACGCTGTATCTATGATGATCCTGCCAGCAGCCATGCGTATCCCCCTCAACAATAAGTTACCTCGATACCCCACCCAGATGCCAGTCAGTAAGAACCGTCCGACGGTGTCGTCGGACAGCTAGACGAAAATGATTGTCACTTGTCCGACAGCTTCTTGAATTTCCCCTGCATCCACACTCTGTACATCTTTAGTTGCCTCTTCCTATTCACGAGTAATCTCCGATCCACCCCTAGTTGTTCGATAGCAAATAGAGGATGAGAAGGGCAGGATGCGAGAGGCACGAGGAGGTTGGGGTGGATAGTAGCGAGCGGGAAAGCTGGAGTCAAACTTTGGGGCGAACAAGTCGATTGGTCCGCCGAGAGCTCCGAAAATGGTGCGGGCTCGGCAGAATTACGCAATGGTGGGGTGTGGGGTGCGGGGCTCGAGAAGGAAGCCCCGCCATCTTCCTCTTGACCCTGAAACTCTGACACTTCTTCTGTGGTCTGAACCGTCGTTTGTGACGGCGACGCTCGAGAGCCAGTGAACATCAACGCCAGTTCATCTTTCAAGGGCCGCGGCGACGTTTGTAGGTAGTAGAAAACCGAAGATTACGAGCAACGTACCTAACTCGAAAAAGTATACGCGTGTCTTGTCTCCGCGTATGTAAAAGTTGTCTTCGAGCATTCTCCCAGACTTGAACCGCAGCTGGGTGAGATCGTATCGCCCGTAGTCACGGACTAGGACGATCCCGTTTGGTTTTAGCATCTGCCAAACGAAATGAACGGCGCGCGCGATGATGAAACTGGAAGCCACGTACGCGATGGATGTTTGCTATTGCCTTTCCCCATTCGTTAGGGTTCAGGGCGCTCAGGACGAAGACACAGAGAACAACGTCGACTGTCTCTGGTTCGACCCCCGGTGGTAGTGTGTTCTCGGAAGTGAGATCCCATACCGCGGCTTGTATTGAGCCAGTAGGCGGATTGGCATATAGGGGGTTATTCTATGGGTACATGTGGATATGATTATATGCTGATCGCTGTGCAAGGAACGTAAAGATGCTTGCCTGCACTAGCTTGACTGCATGGGAAGAGTAATCGTATGCCCGAACCGTAAGTTGAGGGTTTGTGTTGGCGGAAAGTAGTGGAAAAGCGGCATTTCCAGCACCTTGACTGAATTGTTTAGAGGAAACGTTGGTCGGACCACGGAAATTGACACCTCACCACAACCAATTTCGCAAATAATGATCTCTCCTGCCTGATCGGATCGGCAACGGTGTACACAGCAATCGAACAGTGCATGCGTACCTCAGGTTCCGCAGCAGCTAATAGCTCTGGAAATTCTAGATGCAACCTAAGCCAACGTGAGGGAGGCTAGTCGATCATGATCAACGTAGCAGGATACCATTTTCTATCGCGAAAAAAGTTGTCTGCGTTCGTTTTATAAAAATTGTCCCTTGTCGTTCTCGTGTCACAATACAAAGCTTAGCGCCGAAGGACCGTGTTCTTACCAGTACTTGGCAGGTTTCGAGTTGTATTTCTCTTTATCTTCGTCGGGCACGGGAGCAAGTCGCTGTCTTTGGAGAGAAGAATTGATGTGTTCTGCCTGATCATTAGGAGGAGGGACGTGATCCCACGCATTTTGGGTCCAAACGTCGGCGTCTTCTGTCAGGAATCTGGGGTTGGGAAGTGATATGTGGGCGCATAGTAATGACCGCCCTCGTGCCTCACCTGGAGCCAAACGGTGGTTTCTCAGCGCCGATGTCGTGCACCGACGAAGTTAGTTTTGGGATCCTTGCCATGCCGATCTCCAAGTACTGTGCTTCGATCAACCCGGGCTGTGTGAACGATGGCTGTATCTAGTAGTAGGCACACGGTGGCCGGACCCGAGATGGCAGCCGAGCCGCCACCGGTTCAGAGGTTCAGTCCACACCGCACTGAGCCAGTCGTTGTACTACGATGGCGTTACATTGGGCATTGAACCTTCTGAACCTCGAGGACTGGGGATGTATTTGTACGTACATGTCAGGTCGGTTGTTCGTAACGGCCAGGCCCAGACGCTGGCTGTGTGAATATTAGAATAAATACTAATCCAGTTCTCCGTAACGGCACCGACCGAGTTTGGAGGTTGCGGGCGTCGCCCTTGGCTTGCCTACATACACGTAGCACAAGATCACTGCAAGGCTCGACGTCGTCCCCGTTGCCTCGCTGTACGTCGACGCGGAGTCCGACTACAAGGACCCCACAGACAGCACAGCTATCGTTGCTGTGCCGTGATTAACTTCGAGCTTGCCCTCGCAGTCCATCATGTCTGCTCTCCAATCCAACCCTAGACCACCCCCACCGAGAGATGAGGATCTTCAGCATCTTTACGACGAAGTCTGGCGCATCTTTGGCGAAGAATCTGCATCGCCTGCAGAGCGCTCGCCTCTCAGCGCTGCCTCTCTCAATTCAAGAGAGCATTATCCCAACACTTTCCGCCCAGAACCGGATCTGGCGAGCCCCCCTGTATCTACAGTAAGAAATTCCCCTCCTCGTGTTCCACGTACGTGTCGCCCTTTCTGCTTGGCCACGGACGGTCTCCCACCTACCTTATCAGAACAACCACCCCACGCCCCTGAAATTCGTTCCAATGCCGAGTCTGCTATTTCTCCCACATCCCAGAGGCGACTAAGACCATTACCCCTCCCCCCTGGCGCTGTTCTCCCACCAGTCTCCAGTCCCACAGATCCTCATGAACTCCCTCATGCTGTGCCCAATACCTCTCGCCCAGGGACAGCGGGCGTCGATGGGTATGCGATTTCAAACCGTTGTTCTGTCACTCTCACACTTCCATCATTTTTAGTCGTCGTCAATTACCCCAAGCACCTGGCCCACAATCCCCCGCCTTTATGGGTAGTCGGGGCTCGACCGGGTCTGCAACATCACCGACTTCTGCAAAACCAATCATGAGTTCTCAATCGGACATTGGACCCAATATTTACAAGCCAGTTCCAGCCGTTCCTACCCACCTCAATGGTAACAGTCCAGGCGCGGGCGACATCCGTGATCAATTATCCCGTAAATCTTCCGTGCGACCTCCTGGTGCTCTGGCGCCGACAATTCCAGGTTTTAGTGGTCATTATGACGAGGGTTCGCTCCTTGACATGTATGCGACAGAGGAGTCTCTCAGAAAACGTCCATCCCATCAACAACTGTCTGGACAATCAAGGTACGCGGACGCGTATTCGCCCGCCAATGCTCGCCTGCATCCAGACAACATCACAAATGCACCTTTAATTTCACGTGTTAAGGATCTTCAACCTCAACATTCGCCACCAATCGATTTCATTAACCGTAGGTCTTTGACCTGAATACGTGAGCCAGCAATGCTGATGTAGGCGCGCTCACAAGATGCGGACGTTGTGCTAGGCCGTGCTACTTCAACAGGATCAACAACTTCGTCGGCTCAAACAGATCTACTCGGACGGAATGCGTCAGCTACGACTACGGCTACGACTTACAGCGATTACCAGTCACCCAAAGGTGGTTCTTCAGTGCTCGCGCGGGACGATTCAGTCGGTTCCTATGCTTTCTCAACGGCCGGACCATCTACAGTGGGATACCCCGAAACACACGACGATTCTACAAATGGTTACAGTATCCATGGGGCCAGTACAGAGTCGTTCGACCGCCCTCGGCCAAGTGACTACGGAGCTGCAGGCAGCTCCGGCGGAGCGTTGGCTGATCAAGACGACGAAGACGACGGGTATTTTACTGACAGCGATGATCCAGATCCAGATCGTTTTGTCAACTTCAGTCTACTCTCTCATCTCGCTGTTAGACTACGAGACAAAGTCCCAAGAGGCGTACACGTCAAGAGCAGTATCCCCTATCCCCGTGCATTTACTGGCAAGGACATAGTTGTATGTGGTCATGTTGATGTTCATCGTTCGGATGATGATGAACTGCTCAAAGTCGACGATTCAGTCACAAATTCAACGAGAACTGCTGATTAATCACGGTGTCTCTACGGCGGATCGGCGTGCAGCGTTACAGGTAGCACGTAGCCTCCAAAGTCAACTCTTCTTTTATGAAGTTGAGTGGGGCGATAAACCGCTCCAGGACGGAGTCGAGGATGTGTACATGTTCCTGGATGACCTCGAGGGTAACTCGGAGTCCCAGAGGGAGAGGGAAGAGCTACCAACAGCTGTGATCACCATGCTCACAAAATGTTACACCTCGACGTGTAGCGAGGAAGATCCGTGTTATTCATGGGTCTGTCCAAGAAGACGTGTGAGTCTCTAAATCGCATCCATTATGCAAATTGACATTATATTAGGCGGCCCTCGTAACAGACATCACCTCGGTACCTGAACCAGATCTTACGCCTCATGTAAGTTGACAGACGGGACTTGGAAACCGTTACTTACGGTGTCGTGGTAGACCGAAGATTGGCTGAGCACAGTCGAGCCTGCAATTCTTCGAAGTCTTCCGGAGAGCGAGATTCATCGCCAAACGTGTGTTTCTACCGTGTTCTGCATCGTTTTCCTCATGTTTTTGGCAAAGGATCATACACAAAACGATCAGTCAAGAGGAACAATATGTTCAGGATCTTGATTCAGTTGAAGCTGTTCGTTGTATTATTCCCAACACCTGGCTCTTCACTCACCCGTGGTTAGCTATTCATTCGCCCTCTCCGCCGGGCAACACACATCATGCCTACTTCTCAATTGGATGAATTCATTGAGGAGGTGTTCGGTAACATCCTCGATCTTCGAGAGTGCAATAGGCGGCTTGTGGAAGCGATGTACGTTCGTCAGCGCGAGCAGTCCCCGATCATTCAAAGGATCGGAGACGTTTTCGTTGAGGCTGCTAGAAGCTTCCGATACGCATATCCAACCTATGTTGCTCGTCTCCCTTTGGCCGAAAAGCGATTCAAGGAAGAGATTGAGGCGAATGCTAACCTGAGACTTTTCCTCGAGGTTCGTGGTGATATTTACGCTGGATGCCACCGACTCTTTGGCTTACCTTGGGATGTTCCGTTTGGTTCGCAGGAGTGTTCGCGCCAATCTGCGAGGCAGCAAGAACCCCGACGTCTGGACTTGAAGCATTTCTTGTCACGACCTTCAGAGCATCTCCAAAAGTACCCTCTTGCCCTCGAAGCGATCATGAAGGAAACAACGGAGGGCAATCCAGACGCCTATTACCTTGCAGAAGCTATTCATGCTATCAAGGATCTGCAGAACGTCGCTCAACTGCGTACGTTCCAGACTGCCATGGGTAGGGGCCCTACCGCAAAGTGGGAATGGCACGACCTGGTTCCCAGTGAACTGAGGGAAGGTTTGAGCAAGTCCGAGGCGAAACGCCAGGCGTGAGCAACCCGCCTATTACAGAAAGGTATTGGAGGTTGAATTATGCTTTCAGGATCATCTTCGAATTGATTAAAGGTGAAATGGGGTACGTGAAGGATCTGGAAAACATTGAAATGGTACGAGGCGGTGTCTGGTGACTGGGTAGTAACAGCTGAGCATTTCGTTTTGTTAGATGTATGTCCAGCCACTGCGGACGCAAGATTCTCCCATCATTCCACGGGAGAGATTGGAGAGCTTCATCACAGACGTGTTCCACAATTTCGCAGAAATCTATGGCCATCACCGCAAGTTACTTGATCAGCTGCACGAGATCCAGCGCGAGGAACATCCCATCATCAAGAGTATCACAGCAGCGGTGTTTGATGCTGCATTGAGCTTCAGGGAAGCTTACATGGAGTATATTCCGAATTACCCGATCGCAGCTTATCGGATAGATGATGAAATAGCCAACAACTTTGAGTTCAAGACCTTTGTGGACGTATGTATATCGTCTCGCCGCGAGCTATCTCGCTGTAGTGCTGATCTCGTTCATAGCAATGTACGCGTCATCCCGACGCCCATCGTCTAGACATGAAAAGCTTTATCAACCGTCCTATACCTCGACTTCTGCGATATGAGCTGCTTCTGAAAGGCATATACGAGGAGACCCCAGCGGGTCACGAGGATCGCGAGGCTATCCCCCAGGTTCTCGAGATCATCAAGGCGCTCGGGAAAGACAGCGAGCCTGGCGTCGAATCTGCGAAGCAAAAGGTGCAACTGTGGTGCTACAACTCGTATATCGTGTTTAAACCAGGGGAGGCAGTGGTAAGTACACTGGGGACACTTTCACCCATTGAATGTTGACGAACCTGGGCCCAAGGATATGGATCTGCTGAATGAAAATCGGTCATTAGTTCATGCGGGCAAATTGCTGAGACAGCCAGAGACCGGTTTCGAGTGGAACGGATGGACTGAACTCTTTGTCCTCCTGTTCGATAATTACCGTAAGTCACATCATAATTCATTCATTCATTTCTCTTATTGATAAGTGGCACGTAGTGGTCCTGACGAAGACGAAGGAGAAGGATGGTGTGACAAAGTATTATGTCAATCGCAGGGTTAGCCATCCGCGAATGATCCAATCACCCTCGCCGCTAATAGCACGCATAGCCTATTCCTTTGGACCTGTTAAACCTCCCCAGCTTCCTGGACCCGCCGACGCAACGAAGTGCAGGAATTCTGCGTTTGGGACTTGGTAACAGACATGGCGATGGTGGCGCACCCACAACACCAGGCAGCGGCATCCCTGATAGTGCGGGGGACTCTCGTCTTGTCTACCCCTGCACAATCCATTACAGCGGGAGACTTGGTGGTGTATACACGCTGTTCACCGAGAGTCCTCAGGCGCGTGCGGAGTGGAAGCAAAAGCTGGAAGAAGCGATTGGCTTGCGCAAGGTTGTTCAAGAGTCCAACAAGGTGTTTGAGATGGAACCGCTCAGCACGGATACATTCTTCGTGCCTGCGACTTCGGCGAGCGCAGCCACGCCATCGTGGAACCACGAAAATTCGTTTACCGGAAAGGTGACGTGCTCTGTGCCGTTTAGTGAGTCATTCGTTTGAAGTGCAAATGTGGTTTCTTACTGAACTTCATCTACAGCAACGACAGATGGAAGGGCGCTCGTTGCGATTGGATGCGCAGAGGGTGTGTGGATTGGTTTCAGACATGACTCTCGATGTAAGCTTTTCTAGTTGCTGGCGGTCGAGGATCTAACTTCGGTGCTCGTGTCAGCTATGCGTCGTGTGCTGCACCTCAAAATGGTTACACAATGTGCGATGTTGGAAGACTTTGGGATGTTCCTCGTCCTGGCAGACAAGGTGGGTTTGTCACCCTATCATAGCGCTGCAGAAATTATAGAAGATACTTGCAAAGGCCCTATTCGCTTATCATATAGAAGCACTTGTTCCATCATCGCCGCAAAGCGCGCATACATCACAGACCCCTCAGCGAGTTAATGGTACGCGGGACGTCCACTTCTTCAGCGTCGGTAACCAAGGCGGTCGGACCTTGGTTATCTACATGAAGAAAAAGGGGGTATGTCTTTCTCAAGGATGGAATCCATGATCCTTGCTCAACTTCTCGTAGCTCGACAGTGTCTTCCGTGTGCTCGAGCCTGTTGTCGAGAAAATCAACGAACGATCCAAGGCGCCCGCTTCGTTCACGTCGCGGTTTGGTATACGACCTGCTCGGTCTGAGTGGTTCCGTCTGTACAGGGTGCGTAGCATGGTTGTCGTTTTCGCTTTGAAGTTGACTCTTCTTCTGTCAGGAATTCTTCTTACCTTCCGAATCGTTCGACTTGGTCTTTTTGAAAGCAAAGATTGCGATCCTTTGCACCAAAGGTTTCGAGATCATGGATCTTACTGAGTACGTTAAGCCACTGGTGCCATGGGTGTATTATTGCTGACATCATGATCACCAGCTTCAAGAGTGTTACGATTCCGCTTCGCGACGACGGTCACGAGCGGTTGGCAAAACGTTGCGAATCATGTAAGCCAATGGGTATGTTCCGCGTCGAAAATGAGTTCCTGTTGTGTTATGATGGTAAGCCCATCATTACAACCATCTAGTCTAGTGCTTAGATGCGGCCATAGAATTCGGCATTTACGTGAACAAACATGGAGCACCGAGCCGCTCTACGGGAACGATCGAATGGGAGGGCACCGCCGAGCGCGTGGCCGTGCACTGGCCGTACATCCTTCTCTTTGACTCACGATTCATCGAAGTGAGACACGTCTCGACTGGTCTTCTTGCCCAGATCATTCCTGGAAATGAGATTCGGTGCATCTGGGATGGCCGCGGCACGTCCGGCACAGCAGCCACCACAGGTGCAGAAGGGATACAGCAACCAATGAATCTGGATCCTCGAATCCATGCTGTCATGTCCGCACCTGAACCTTTGGGTCAGACCGGACAACCTGGTCGACCTCGGGCGATCGCACAGCACGTTTTCGAGCTCGTGCCAACGGTTCCTCTTTACCCACCAGGTTCGCTGGCGTCTCCATCCCAGTCTGCGTATTTCCAGCAGTCCAGTTCGCCCCCGCATTCGCCAAGCATGATGGCTGCTAACTCGTGGAACTGAAGGGGTTGGGACGTTAGATGGACCTCGTCCTTTCCCTCTTTCCCCATACCTCGTTCAATCATTATCTACTTTCCTTTGTCACCCCCGATATCTTCGTTGAAATTCATTCCCCTTTTCACGCTTCACCGTCGGCCCCGATTGCAGCTGATTTTTCTACATGTCGTTCTCTTTTGAGTCTCACACCTGATATTACAGTAATTTGTGGTACCCTCGTTATGCGAATGAAATTTCTTCTAGTTCTTGTTCTTTACTCTGCTGGGCAGCGTGTATCTCTTCGAAATCGCATTTCTTGGCTTCTGAAATCGAGCCTCTAGTTGGCCCACAAGCTCTACGGCCGCGGCGATCTGCTTGTCGGTAGACTTTGTAAGGCCCCTAAACGAACGGCAGGTGAGTGGTAAAGGTCTTACTCGGATTTGAAGTAAGCAAAGATCAAACCGTAAGCGATTCAACAGCCTATCAGTGACCAAAACTTCGTGTCTTACTGCCAATACATCATGAACGACTCACTGTATCGCGGTCAGCATCAGGACCCTTACAGCACGACATACATATTCAAGCCCCTGCTGGCACTGAATCATGGGGAGTAGTATACCCTTCTGACTCCTTTCCCCGGGTAGCCTTGCGGTGGATGAAGGACAATTCGAGCTGGAAAATATCTTTCACTGTCATCCCTCGGCGCCCAGGGCCCGACGCTCGCTAGTAGCGTCACCACCAGTGCTCGTGGGCAATTGTAGCGGGAGGAACGAGTCCCAGGTTCACTCTACCCTTATGCGCAGCGTAACCACCGCTCAGTCTGCTCTCACGCGGGCGAGAGGGCTCCGAACCACTGTGGGACAAAGTTCACTGATATTTTCGATGAGTCCCGGCTTTTTCGGAAATACGTTGCGACCACTCGTACCGTCATGATACGGTGCGGCGTGCCCTGTCGGCTGATCAGCAACTCGGTGAGGGAGGCTTTAACGATATCTTGCAGACCT
>JBBPKY010000809.1:0-13529 GCA_038089495.1 Xerocomellus dryophilus
AGAATGGTAAAATATAATATTATTCAAGTCACCCATGCGATTCTGAATGATAATTGTCACAACCATATCCACCTTTTCTTGCTCAGATGTTTTTCTGTATTGCTTGAAAACATCCTCTAAGGCTTTTCCAACTCTAGCAGGTATGTTTGATGCAATATACTTTTGAGCAGCAGAGGAAACTGGTTGGGGGTCATTTTGTTGAGAAAGATAGAAAGAATGCTCCAGTATAAAGATTGCATCTATATCATGGGAAATAAATGATGTTTACAGCTGAACATATAATGAATGATCAAAACACACCAACACCAGCTTGGAGAATTTGTTTCCAGGTTGCAAACTTTCTCTTTGGTTTATAAATTAGATGCAGATATACAAATTAAATAGCAGTATGTTTACCTGGTTACTTGAGTCAAGAAGCCGAACTTCTTTGGTTTTAAGGTAGTTCTGATGAATAATGTATAAATATAAGATATTGAAATGAAATGAAATCACATACCTTATGATCATTAACAAGCTAAAAGTTACAAAACCACACAATAAATGGAGGATGGAGTAATTTGACATAGAAAATAAACCTCCTAATATTTTATAAGTAAATGAAAAACCTATAAGATTGAAAAGTCTCACATGCTAAAAAATAATATGAATGAGTCAGGGTCAAATATATTGAATGGAGTCAGCTTACATCCTATGAAAATAATTACATGAAGAAGGGATTGCATACATTCCCAGGAAACATACCACCTGGATGGTTTAATAGAAGCATAGGCAACAATGGAAATGACATGATAAACACTTACATCCTGTGCAGCAAAAATAAAATAAAGGCAACAAACATATGTTATTATTGATGCCACCCTAAAAGATTTCAGCTGGAATGAACAACTTACATACTATTTATTCAAACAGGATGAAGAATGGAAATAAATCATCAGCACAATTGTAGTCCCTAACATGCCAGAATCCACAACTCACCTCCTACAATTGCCAGAGAGTGAAGAATGGACATGGAATGATCAGCTATCAACATGCTAGGATGTACAACTTACAAGCTATGATTGCCAGAGGAGGGAGAATGGACATGGAATAATTAGCATGATCACATTCACCAATATGCTGACATGCCAGAATGCACAACTCACCCCCTATCATTGCCAGAGCACAATGATGAATGGATATGGAATTATCAGCATGATTGCAATCACCAACCACCAACATGCCAGAATACACAACTTACAAACTATGATTGCCAGAGGAGGATGAAAATCATCAACATGATTATAGTCACCCACATGCCAACATGCCATAATGCACAACATACCTCCTATGATTGCCACAGCAGAATGAAGAATGAACATGAAATTATCAGCATGATTAGTCACCAACATGCCAGAATGCACAACTCACCCACTATGATTGCCAGAGCAGGATGAAAAAATGGACATGAAATTATGTATCAGCATGATCACATCCATCAACATGCCAGAATGCACTACTTACTGACTATGATTTCCAGAGCAGGATGAAGAATGGACATGGAAACATCAATATGATCATCAATTACAAATATGCCAGGGGGCACAACTCACCTCCTATGATTGCCAGAGCAGGACAAAGAATGGACATTGAATCATCAATATGATCATAGTCACCAACATGCCAGAATGCACAACTCACAGGCTATGGTTGCCAGAGGAGGTTCAAGAATGAACAAGGAATCATTAGTATAATCATAGTTATGAACATGCCAGAGTGCATAACTCACCCACTATGATTGCCAGTACAGGATGAAGAATGGATATGGAACTATCAGCACAACCAGTCACCAACATAACAGAATGCACAACTCACCCGCTATGATCACCAGAGCAGGGTGAAGAATGGACATGGAATCATCAGCATGATCACAGTCACCCACATGCCAGAATGCACAACTCACATCCTATGATTGCCAGATAGAATGAAGAGTGGAGATGAAATCATCAACATAGAATGCACAACTTACCAGCTGTAATTACCACAGCAGATGAAGAATGGACAGGGAATCATCAGCATGATCACAGTCACCAATATGCTAGAATGGACAACTCACAAACTATGATTGCCAGAGCAGGATGAAAAAATGGACATGGAATGATCAGCATGATCACAGTCACCAATATTCCAGAATGTGTAACTCACTGACTATGATTGCCATAGCAGGATGAAGAATGGCCATGGAATCATTAGTATGATGACAGTCACCATACCAGAATGCACAACTCACAAGCTATGATTGTCCAAGGAGGATGTCAAATTGACATGAAATCATCAGCATGATCAACAGCCATCAATGTGTCAGAATGCACAACTCACATCCTATGATTTCCAGAGAAGGGTCAAGAATGGACATAGAATCATCAGCATGATCACAGTGAACTACATGCCAGAATCCACAACTCACCCACTGTGATTGCCAGGGCAGGATGAAGAATGGACATGGAATCATCAGCATGATCAATCACTAACATGCCAGAGTGTGCAACTCACAAGCTATGATTGCCAGAGTAGGATGACGAATGGACATGGAGTCATCATCATGATCAGTCACCAACATGCCAGAATCCACAACTTACTGACTATGATCACCATAGTAGGATTAAAAATGGACATGGTATCATCAGCATGATCAGTCACCAACATGTCAGAGTGTGCAACTCACAAGCTATGATTACCAGAGGACCAAGAATGGATATGGAATCATCAGCATGAGCAACAGTCACCAACATGCCAGAATCCATAACTCACATCCTAAGATTTCCAGAGGAGGGCCAAGAATGGACATGGGATCATCAGCATGATCACAGTCACTAACATGCCAGAATCCACAACTCACCCACTATGATTGCCAGGGTAGGATGAAGAATGGACATTAAATCATCAGCATGGCCACAGTGTCCAACATGCCAGAATGCACAACTCACAAGCTATGATTTCCAGAGGAGGATCAAGAATGGACATGTGATCATAGTATGATCACAGTCACTAATGTGCCAATATGCCAGAATGCACAACTCACCCTCTATCATTGCCAGAGCAGGATAAAGAATGCATATGGAATCATTAGCATGATCAGTCACCAACATTCAGAATGCACAACTTACAAGCTATGATTGCCAGAGGAGGATCAAGAATGAACATGAAATCATCATCATGATCAGTCACCAACATGCCAGAATCCACAACTCACTGACTATGATTGCCAGAACAGGATGAAAAATAGACATATCACCATCAGGATGATCACAGTCACCAACATGCCAGAATGCACAACTCACATCCTATGATTGCCAGAGTAGAATAGAGAATGGACATGGAATCATCAGCATGATCAATCACTAACATGCCAGAGTTGCAACTCACAAGCTATGATTGCCAGAGTAGGATGAAGAATGGATATGGAATCATCATCATGATCAGTCACCAACATGCCAGAATGCACAACTCACCCCCTATTATTGCCAGAGCAGGACAATGAATGGACATGGGATCATCAGCATGATCACAGTCACCCACAACTCACCCCCTATCATTGCCAGAGCAGGATGAAGAACAGACATGGAATTATCAGCATGACCAGAGTGAACAACATGCCAGAATGCACAACTCACCCACTATGATTGCCAAAACAGGATGAAGAATGGACATGAAATCATCAACATGATTACAGTCATGAACATGCCAGAATGCCCAACTCACAAGCTATGATTTCCAGAGCAGAATGAAGAGTGGACATGGAATCATCAGCATGATCAGTCACCAACATGTCAGAGTGTGCAACTCACACGCTATGATTGCCAGAGTAGGATGAAGAATGGACATGGAATCATTAGCATGATCACAGTCATTAGCATGCCAACATGCCAGGATGCACAACTCACCCCCTATCATTGCCATATGTTCAAAAATAAGACCATATCCACTCATGCAGCACACCAAACTTTAATATGAAATACTCTTACCTTCACATGTGGAAACCATTTTGCAAGCTTGTGGAATTGCATTTTACCTATATCATGTATGGGAATTATAGACCCATGAACCTTTTCTACACAAGATATCACCCTGTATCCAAATGAAAGTGTTAGTTTTATCCACAATGAGTGACTTTTGGTGACAACACACTCTCGAGCTGCATACTTGATACACAAGGCAATGTTTGTTTGTTGAGCTGAGATAAACAATATTTGCAAGGTTTCTTCACTCAGGGCAGCTGCTGTGTTTTCAAGCAGACTGTCACATCCAAGTCCCTCATTAGGCTTATGCATGCCTACCATATTGGTGAATAGTAGAACCCAGTGCATATAAAAGAAAACCTAGTACAAACCTTCAGTCCGGACACAGGACTTTGGGGGATATGTCATTTTGGACAGACGGCCCCATACATCAGCTCTATCGAAGATCCCTTCGATGAGTAGCTTGGCCTTAAAAACTCGCTCCTGTACTGGCAGTTTTCGATCTGCGGGTGACAGTTTTCCCAGTGCTACAGGTACCAGTGCATCGAATTTAGTGAACAATACCACAACAGGAACTGACCCAACCATAAGTTCAAGAGGACCATGATGAAGACGAGCTCACTATTTCCATGGTCACATTCTTCAAAGAATATTTCCTCGGCCCGTTGGATCGCTCGATCAAGCTCATCCATCGGGATGCAATACCTGTCCGACGAAAGATATCAGTCAATGTACTGTAACACAGCTCCTCTCGTTACCATATCGCGTGTATACGCTTCTTGAGAATGGTAGTCTTTGCACGATCAGAAATAAACTCCTTCATCTTCGAGAATTCGTCGACGCGACCGGCTTCGAAGCCCGACGAATCATGAAAGACGAATTTGTCGTTGCTCCGGAAAATGAGTTCATTCTCGATGTCGTGCATCCCGCGCTACAAGGGAGTCGATCGAAATGCCTTGCGCGTTATGTCTTGACGGCCGACGTGGAGCGGTACTCACCCCCCTGCATCCCTCGACTTTCGACGGATCGATCTAATCGCGTGGCTTCGCATAAACACGACGGCATAGTACGTCGACTTTGATCCGTACCTTGTTCCCATCACCGTCGTAGATCTCCGGGTTTTCCGTAGTATTGCAAATCGCCCGGAGAATAGTCGTCTTGCCGGCGTTCGCTCGCCCGACGATAAGGATCCTGAAACGGCCGAATTTCTCTCGGAGGTTTTCGAAATCACTTGTGTTTTCTGTCGACATTGTGGAGAGGGTACGAGGAAAGAGGAGTACAGCTGAGCGGTGAAGAGGAGGAATGAAGGCAGAGCCACGCTTATTGATCCGAACGATCACCACCGGCTTCCGACTTCCGACATGTCCCCAGTCGTACACACCTACAGTACTCCTAGATTTTGTAGTGCTTGCCAGTACATGGTTTGCCATTCTAAGTGCCCCAAGGGATTGTCCGTTATCCGAAGTAATGACTAGAGTTACTTAGAGTCGACGTTCCATCTGTAATCTCCCATAAAACAAAATACGAATGGAATGGCTAAAGCGACCTGCTGCTACAATCGACAACTAAAAGCAAGAGACATTAAAAATACAGACAGATGGCATCTCAATGCATTGTCCCGTGTTCACAGTCACTTCCTTGTGTTCCAGATGGATCGGTAGGCATCACCGCCTGCTCCATCCATCCCCAGGACTAGGGCCTGCATCCGCACCGGAACCCTGTCCAGAACTCGAACCCGAAGCAACAAACGGGCCCATATCCGACGATGTAAAACACCCCGCCGCAGCCGCGTTCGGCGCACCCGCATCAAAGCGCATCGGCTGCGTGCAAAGTTTCTCGCCGCCGCCATCGCCGCGAGTATGTGGAACCGGGACATCTTGGGCGCTTGCATGTGGGAGGGCGGCGCGGACAGCGATGACAGCGAGGTCGGTTGGGCGAGGACGTGGCCAGGAAAAACCGCCGTGGCGGGAGAGGTTGTCCTCTTTGGCGGTGGTTGTGGTTTCCAGTTCTGTCCGTGCGTCGGTCAGAACGCGCAGCAAGCATCCGGGCGAGTAAAAAAGTCACGCACGTTGCTTCCCAGCGCGAGACAGCCCCTCCAACTTGTAATCAAAGATGCCTTGTTCCTCGAACTCGTGGCATGCCTTGTACAGTTTCAATGCAGAGCGCGCATCCTCGATCGAGTCGCGGGTCTCCGTTTGTTCTCTGCCAGGACGAACCAGGAGAGGAAACAGAGGAGAGGCGGCGGTGGCGATTATGTAGAAGTGGAGGTCGACTGTATCGATCACATGGTCGGGCGGGACGAAAATGTCTGTCGTATGGTCCATAATGAACCTTGGAATAGACAAGCTAGGAACTCACTAATGAACCGGAAATCCTTGGAGACCCAGTGGCCGATAAATATGCATCCCCGATCGACGAACAATCGTAGCTTCTTGTACACACGCTTCAGCTCTTCAGCGGTGTCAAGGGCTCTCCTCAGTGACACGGAGAGAAGGAAATGGGGACGTGCATTTGATGCCCATGAACACGGTAAGATAATCAAACGATGCATCACTTGTATGGATGTGGTCGCCGATGAATGCCTTCTTTCGGGCCGTTCCCTTGCAAGACAGAAACACGTACAAGATTGAAGCGGGCGAGGCGACGGTTCTCCCGCCGGACCTGAACTCTGCTTCTTCCTGTGGAATAAAAACACGCGTTTGAGGATGTGAGCGAGTCGAATTGACTGCGAACCCACCTGTTGCACAGACACGAATTCGGCACTGATCGCGACCAGCGCACCGGGTCTGGGCAACTCCTCGAAGCGTAAACATTCGTGCTTGATCAAGCTCGTCTCGATTTCTATGACATGTACCCATTCAGCAACCCAGAAAACCGGTGGGAGAAACAGCGCCAGACTTACGATATTGACATATCGCGGCTCAGTACCGAAGGAGCGAGCTCATCGGGGAGACCACTAAATCGAGTTGAGAGCTCACGTCCTCTCGCTCGAGATACAAGACAGCGGGGTCCTGGTTTTCCGTGTCAAGGGGTAAGAAATGAGGCGCGCTCACATAGCAAGCAGTGCTCCCTTGGACAGTTTGTCGTGATATGCGTCCTATTTCGGGGGTGGTCTGGGAGCGTCTGCCCATTCGGCTGTCTGTCCTTGAAGCTGCTGAAGAAGGGCTCTGGTGACTCGCTGCGATGGATTGTACCGACTGCGCCGCCCAAGGGCAAGTAAGAGCTGTTGGATGAAACGGCGGTTGATGCCGGTGTCGAGCTGAAGATGGGTTAGAGGAGAGAGGGGACGAAAGGAGAATGGGAGACGTACATGACAGAAACCAGAGGTGTTGGTATTTGACACGTCGACGAGGTTGGAAGTATGCATTGGAAGCGAGTTGATGAAGGCAGGGCCGTCGGAGAAGGCGGAGTGAGGGGTCTCATGTTACGCAGGCCGTGCCCAGGTCGAGAAGTGACCTTGAACCGGAACCCGTGGTGAAGAAGTTGCTCGTCGCCTGGACATCCTGGACGCGCTGGCATGAGCTAGGACGGCGCTGTCGCCGTTCTCTCTGCAGCCCAGCGATGGCGTATTACTCTTGATCGATCAGGGTGCCGTCGCGGGCGCAGATCGCGGGCCGTTCTCTCTGCGGCCCAGCGATGGCGATGGGGAATGGCTGTGACCGTGACCGTGATGGCGAAATAGCGGGGGCCCCGATAGCCACGCCGTGCATGCATCAGGGATTCGCGCGTCATGGCCGCATGGATCAGGTCGATCGGTTCCTGAACGTGGATGCCAGACGGCCAACTATTTATGATATGTATACCGCGTGGCGACAGTGCACAGAGGCGTCCGCGCGTCTGCGTCATGTCCGGGGGTGTAAGATTCTGGGGTACGAGTGGCTGGGAACGACTAAGTTTATAGGCGGTCGGCTTTCAATGTACACTACTAGGATCATGTGCAGATTGCATTCATTTTATTTCCGCTAGCGAACGTCCCACACACACCGGGGATATTGACCTTTTATGGACGTTCACAGGTAATTTAAAAGTACAATAGAAATTTCAAATTTAGTTTTTCTATTTTCATGAGCATAAAATGCCAAAGACAGCTAAGAAAATTTCATATTTTCGCCAGAAACTGGTGAAAATTTGAAGTTTTCATGACATGAAAATGGGAATCAGTGAAATTTGAAAATTTCAAGGTTCTTTAAATGACGAGAAAATGTCAAACTCCCCGGTGTGACAGCGAGCGCGCGAGGGCAACGCGGACATTGAAGCCAATCAATATTTGAATCTTTTGAGAAAACCATGCTTGGCCTCATCGTCTCATTGCCACGATACCTTTGCATCCCCCCCGAGGTCGATCGCCAGGTCGTACAAAACGAGTTTCTCCGTGGAAGCCGTATAATTCCACCCAGCCACTCGTTGCCCCTGCACCGTGACTGCGCTCGGTTTGGCCGCGCCTAAAACGGTGATCGTGGACAACTTTGGTTGGACGACGTACGCCCCGCTCGTCCTGATGGCGAGCACCCCGTCCACGACTTGGAACGTCACCGTTCGGTTCGGCGTGGGAGGCGGAGTGATCCCGTCGTCGATGTAGGCCGTGCCGAACGCTGTCCCTGTCCCACTCAGAGAAACAACAAGTGAGTATGGACCTGCCCTAGTCTCGGCGATCGTATACGCGGGCTGCTGGTGCAACAGCAGCGCTGAATTATCGCGGATGTGTACGTTGATGTGGCCGATCGGTGCGTCGAGCGTAGTGTTGCCTCCGGAGGTCGCGTTCACGACCGCATGCGTGTACCAGTCACGCCAGATGACACCGCCGCGTCCGGGAAACACGCCTGGTATCGAGGTCAATTGGCAACTCGGTACTTGGACTAGGAGGGATTGCATACCGTCGACCGTCGTTGCGCCTGGCGTCAGCACTGGGGTGACCAGAATATCCCTACCAACTAACCACTGTCTATCGATGGCGAACAACTCGGGTTCGGTAGGGAACTCGTAGAATAGGGCCCTGACGGGCGGGAATCCCGCGATAGAGGCGTTGGCGAAGAGCGTGTACTGTCGTACCAGTTGGTCAGATGTAGCACATTTACCAACGTGGCATGAACCACCCACCCAATAGGGAAGTAGGGTGTAGCGAATTGCGATCGCAGTGCGCGATGCGTCCGCAACGCTGGGCCAGCGGTAGGGTTCCTGTGAGATTGCACCGTAGTCATTGTGATTCCTGTAAAATGGCGTAAACGCGGAAAGTTGCATCCAGCGATTACACAGCTCCTCATCGGTATTACCCACTGAAACACGGGGTGAGGAGTGTCCCCCACATGCTACCGAAGACGACACGTACGGAAACCACAAGTGTCTGCCCCGACCATGGGGATCTGGTAGATCTGGAACTGGAGAATACCCTGAATACTGAGGTACATGTATTGCCATTTACTAAAGTTATCGCCGAGCTAGACAGGTTGAATCGTCGAAGTTGAATGACATCAGATAAAACGCAACTCACCCAGTGACCGGTCCACTTTCCGGCAGAAACGAAGGTCGACCGACTGATCAAGAAGGGCCGTCGTCCTGGAAAGAGGTTCTGGAGGGCGAAATATGTCGTTCTCTCCCCCATAAGTCCAAACATGTTGTGCACGTCGAGTTCTACGTAGCCCCCCTGGTGAGTGGCGTTCGTCGCGATTGTGTTGGTGGAGAGAGCCCCAATAGCTGCAGTGCCGGTGAGCCTAATGAAGAGCATCATAAATGGAGTTACCATTATGGATTGCGTAGGGTGGGTTGGTGATGTTAACACTAGCTCCCTGGCTGGCACCTATGCCTCGCTTTGCGATGGTGGTCGACACGCCATTGATGGTCATGTTTCCACTCGAACCCCATATTGCGTCATGGCAGGTGAGGGCCTCGGAAGCTTGCAGGTCAAGGAGTAATAAACTATACCATTCAGGCCAATCCGTCGTGTCTGTTCCAGCCATCCTCGTGGGTGTTAACGCAGAGAAATTTGCATCGGTCCCGCTATACCTGCCTTAGTCACCACGACATTTCGCGGCGGAGACCACATACCAGGAGTAGCTGCAGAAGGAACTTGCTTCGTTCATGTCAAGCCATATGCCTGAAAAGCCTACTCCAAGCTCGCTCCAGTTTGTCAATGCATCCGTCCAGAAGGGTAGAACATTCGCACTGAACCAGTCGGGAAACACCTGCAAGGCCGTGAGTCCAGGACTTGTCAAGTACGATGGAATGAAACGAACAGAATGCCCTGGCCATACTTCACCTATGTAAAGTGAGCCATCTGGATTCTTGACCCAAACGTCTCTACAACAGATCAAAGAGTATGAATGGAGTACCAAATAGATAAACGTACTGCTCTACGCCACTGGTGAATGGATCATACTGAAACATGGGATCAATACAAGCTTTCGGGGCGATAAGGGATAAACGAACCACGTCTGTCGAATTATCAGTGACAGAAATCGCTGCGTCCACGATTGGGATATCTGGGAAAGAACTCGAAACTCCATCATCCTCAGTAAACCAATGCGTCACTCACAATATTGGTTGTTCGCGGTCTGTGTGAGAAGCTTCCATCACAACCTTGCAGAGGGGTGACCACAAGTATATCACCCACCAAGTCGCTAACGAAACTTGCGACTTCTTTCGGGGGAAAGCTCACAGGATCTGTAGTGAAATCACGATATGCATGATACAAGTCGATATCAGTCCATTGCACTGGAAGACAGCGAACATGTGGGTTATGTAGGAGCCGGCAATCACAATGGTTTACGAACCTTCTAGCGGAATATTGGCTGCACGCATTTGCGCGACTACGTCCTTCACGTCGAAAATACTGCTATAGCCCCAGCTACGAAAAGTTCATTCAATCGTCCAGTTGTCTCACGATCGACGGGATGGAGCGCACCGGCACAGGTGGAATCCAAAGCCCCAGACAGGTTGCCACATTGGATACCCAACAATAGCCCCATATTGTGCGATGACATCAGAAGGAGTGGGTCCCGAGAAGAAATAGAAATCCAGGATTCCGCCAATCATGCGATATTCGATGAACGATATGTTCGAACTCGGTGGGGTCTGGAGAAATATATCTGCTCCTGACGCACTTGCAGTTCTTGAGCTTGCTGGTCGCTGGCACTCCAATGGTGTTACATACCTAAGCAGCAATACACCAGAGGACGACGACGTGTTGGTCGTTTCATTGAAGCGGTGCTCGATGTAAATTGGATGAGTACCGTACCTGAATTCGAGGATCAGCAAACGATGAAACATTCATCAAGCAAGCGCAACGAACATGTTTTGGTCGATAGGATCCGGGGTGTCTCGATTCCAGTTCGTCTGAATGGTGCCAGTACCACCATTGACGCCTATGTCACGTCTGAATCCGCTGCTTGCAATTACTTCTCCGAGCCCATATATGTTGGTACCATAAGGAAGTGCGGATGCCACCTAAGATGCGTGAATGATCCAGCTGTCGTATGTGCATCATGGGCGTACCTTACCTGAAGATATTGATCCTCGAATACGAGAGGAAACGCATCAAAAGCCGTGCTGAGATCCGATGCATTGAGGGGTGCTATGGGGGTTGTTGGTAACGAGGATATTCTAGTGTCGAACAACGGCATCGCATCTGGTTTGGAACGACGCGTGATCCAGAACGCAAAAGGGGATGAATCATAGTTGAACAATAGATCGGATGTACTCGTGTATGACTCTGCCGGGGCAGAGGGCCTGGCGACGATTGATTCTGGGATGGCAAACTGCTGTTCAGCAGTGTCAAAGACTTTGACATGAAGCCTGTCACCGGTGAGCCGCTACTGATACAGAGATACAGAAAACATACGAAGACTTACGTAGTTGATGATTGGTAGATGACTTGGATTGTCAACTCTGCAATGTCTTGACCGAACGCATTGCAACTAGGACCAGCCAGAGTAAGTCGGGCGGTCAATCCGTTATCAGATTCGACCGACGAGCCCAAAACATAGCCTGGCGAGACCTAATTTAACGTATCTGCCCGGTGCATTCACGACCGGCCTAACGCACCTGGACAGTCTGTCACGTCCATGGAATACGCTGCAGAGTAGGAGACGTCTGCGGTAAGAGCGAGTATTCCAACACGGGTCAGGAAACAAACCTCGGGCCCATGATACCGAAGTGGCAATGCTCAAAATTCCGTACAGTTCAAACCGTCTGGAGGGCATCATGGCGACCGTGAAGGCAGTTTGAGCGGTTTTATACTACCATAACAAGAATGCACAGGGTGAATTTCATGTGCACGGCCAACTGGCAGCTGCGGCCGTGCGGTTTGAATGCGCCCGGGTGCTCGGTTCTATAACTTCTTGGGAATCAGCTGAGCTTTCTTAATTCTTGACCTTCGAATTGTCCTCGGCAAATGGCGGTCACCCCGGTGGCCTTCGATAAGATACGTGAAGCTCGGATTGGTAAACCGTTGGATTGTTGCGTGCGAAAACATTACCACGGCCCTCTGGGCAAACCTGGATCTTGAAGGTTGTACAACTATACCACCTTCGGCACCAGATCTCGGACCTTTTCGACCCCTTTAAAGGGGGGTTCCTTGTCGACGCGAAAGTGACCGAAAACTTGAAGGGGTATGATGAAGGGAAGTGCCAGTGCGTTGCAGTGGCGTGTATTTTTCGCACGCGGCCGACGTATGACTTCCAAGTTCTCATTGACCTCAGCGTGGCGAGTTTCAGAAGAAAAGTCAATGTCACTTCGCATGTGAGGCTGACTACTCGACATCATCGCCATCCTGCGTCAACGTATAGCTTTTCCAAGATGCTCCCTCAAACAACGCCATGGTTCGAGGGCTCGCTCTGAGTTTTTCCTCGGTCGAGTCTTGCTTGACGCTTGCGCCCAGGCATTCCACAAATCGTTGTCGGGGGAAGTGCGAACGCATTCTCTGGTTGCGGGAACGTCTTACGGACAACTTGAAGGCGGTGGCACAAGGCAAGGGATCGATGATCGGGGCCAAACGCAAGACTTGATATCGTCTCCGCGGACGGCTGCCACAGACGTGGTCCCTCTTGTGGAGTTCTAAAGTTCATCTCGATAAGACAAGGCCATCGGTGCCCTTGGACTCAGATGATTGGATCTAGTGGCGAACTCATGACATATGACTTCTCTCGTCGAGTATTCGAGGCCGAGTACAAGTGCGAGGCTCGATCCCGCGAGATAGAGGATGGCATACTGGATAGCAGCAATACAAAGCGAATACAAACAATACAAAGCGAGAAAGTGGACGAGGATATACTGGAACTAGGCACCAAGATGGATGTAAAGAATACGCTGATCTAACGGTATACTCACAGACCGCATCGTCTTGTTCAGCGCGAACGCTGCCCGGGTATGATCCAGACGACCAGACTCGTCCACCATAAATTTATAAAACGTCGACGTGATCTTGTTCGTCTCACCATCGTCCACCGCCCACATCGTCCCGATCACAGAACGGAACCCAGCGAACTGCATCGCCGACGCGAGATGGATCACCTCGTCCGGACTCTCTTCGTCTCCGACAGT
>JBBPKY010000810.1:0-13524 GCA_038089495.1 Xerocomellus dryophilus
CGTTTGCAATACCCTCTCACAAATACCCAGTCTCTCAGACAAACCCGCACTGCGTTCCTACATCGAAGACGAGTTCGGTTCGATCGAAAACTGTATACGAGAGATCCTCTGCGATTTCTTCCGGCATAGTTTCGACGGTTCCGGGGCCGACAACTTTTTCGATGCGGGGAGCTGTATCGACGGACGTTTGACGAGCGCGTGGAATTGGTGTGCGCAGTTGGAGAAGAAGCGGTATTTCCCCGTGTTCTTGTTGACCGGTACGTCGTCTCTGATCGTGTTTGACGTGTCCTGTCGTTCAATGCGGCCGTGGTTCTGTAGGATTCATTGGATTCGATGGCGAGTGGTGAGGAGCGATACCAGAGGATCGGCGATAGTTTTTTGCTATGCATATACGCTTTATCGTTTTAGATACGATGGTTTTCTGTATCTCGGCCTGGGAGTATTATTCCTGGACCCAAAAGGTCAAGGCCTCACATTCGAAAATGTGTATTGCTACAAGGACGGGCCGTAGAATTACAGCGGCGTGCGCATTGAGGCGCATACTAAAAAGGAAATCAACGCTTTCTCGAAGCGAGCTACGTGTACCTCTACCATGGTCTATCGCCGGATCAGCAACGACCTCCTGGAGTATGCTCTCCGGCTTTGGAATTACGGGTGGGATCTCGAAGACATCGGTGAAGCCCTGGGAGTCTCGAGAAGTACCTGCTACCGATGGCAAAAAACCTTTGAAGAACTCGCCGTTGTCGACCGTCCACCATCGCCGCTCGTTGGACGCACCGGCACGATAATTCGAGCAATCCTGGGAGGTGTCGAAGAGCTCTACCTGCAAGATTCCGATCTTCCCGTGGATCACGTCTGCACTTGGCTCGCTGTCGAACACGACATCGAGATCATGACATCGGCGCTCGCTCGCGCCCTGACCGATGCCGGACTCACGCGAAAAATGCTTCAGACGCTTGCTTTGGAAAGCGAGGACGTTCAGCGCGAGGAATTCAAGCAAATGCTTCAAACGATGTTTTTAGGTGACGGATCCGATTTCGTCGTGGTCGATGCAACAAGCCAAAACGACGCACGGGGACGGCGCACGCGAACCCAAGACTTTTTCGTCCGCGGAACTCGATACTCGTTGTGTGCAGCACTGACGGTCGACGGATACATTACGGCTCGGCCAGTAAAAGGCTCGTGCGACTTCGACGAGTTCTATGATTTTATCGCTCAGGACGTCGTAAGCGTATAGAATTTATCCTGTATTCAAATTCTATGACCCGAGATTGTCCTCTTAGCTCCCCTACATGAATTCATATCCCCTCGAACGCTCCCTGCTTATCCTTGACAACCGTTGGAGCCACCATAGTGAAGATCTTATTGATCTCGTCCGGAGCGCAGGTCCGTCAATGCCAGTTTACTTTCGTCTTACGTTCTCGTGATCGTCATAGGCTCTCTTGTGCTTTTTCTCCCGCCAAACTCTCCCGATCTGACGCCAATTGGAGAATCATTCAGTGCTCGTACGTGCTTCTTCGAAGCAATAAAATGTCCATCTAGTCGATGCTTATATTCGGCGCCGTGGTCACGAATTACTACGATTGCACGAAGATCCCATTATGTTTTTACTAGACGCTACCGCATGCATTACTGCCGAGAGAGCACAGGAATGGTTTAGGAATGCTGGGTACATTAACATTACGGACTTGGAGTGAACCGTGTGTATTGTAGAAGTGCATGTATGCGGCGAAAAAGGCAGGCGCAAAGAAACTCGGAGGTGTCTGACGTAGAAGAATTACATAAAGCCCCTAGTATCACACTATTCGACACCGCTTCCCCTTTCATTCACCATCATTTACTGTCGAGCCATCATATGATCATGGTACTGTCAAGGCGTAGGGCAAAGCGCCACACAGAGCCAGAAGCGCATAAACAACAGCTCGTTGACATGCCCCTTGACGTGTTTATCGAGGTCAGAGCGCTTCGTGAATCGCCCTCAATGTGCAATAACGACTTGTCCTTCGGGTCAGATCTTCTTCTTCTTAGAGCCTTTAGATCTCCTTTTTCTTTCTAGGACTACCAAGGTGTTACGCGCATTCCTCCTAAGCCGCAGGAAATCTTCTGCATTGTGGAAGAATGCCATCAGCAACGTCAAAGACTTTCCTCCTTGCCCGGATCACATGTCCGCACCTGCATATACACACCTTGCTTTCGTTCCAGTTTGCCATGTGAGTTGGCCCCCTACTGCAGTGGGTGCGGCGAGTATCCGGAGCTGATTGACCCTGGGTTATAGGGGTGCTTCTGCCCCTGTGAGACTGTCCAATGGGAACTGCGGATGCGATGCTGTCCAAAGTGCTTTTGGAAGATGTTCGTACAAAGCACAGCAATCTGTCTGCAGTTTAATAGCTTGTTTACAGGACAACACCTCGATCCTCCACTTCTTGCCACTCAACTCTCCGTGGCTTGGATCTCCCAACATCCTCCCATTGTTACAAGTTGGATTGCTCTGGATTGGACATCAAAGTTGCCATCGAGCCTGAGTTCGGTTATCCCGACTGGCGGTTCTCCCTGTCGGACTGGGAAGTCGCCAAAAGTCGTAAGCCGCCGCGGAAAGTTTCTACGGAAGAATTTCTGGCTCAGGAGAATGACTTTTGGGGATCAGTTCGGGGGGTGGGTCACCCTGGCCCTCGTTGTTTGACGTTGAATTCAAATTCATTGTCAGCACGCTTGCTTGTGCCGCGATTGGGAACGTGAGAGACTGAAAGAAAAGGCAGTTCAGCTCTCGCTTGTGAGGAATCAAAGGGTCAAAGAGTACGTCTCGGCCGCTACTGGCTGTCGCGGTGCCTGATATTTGAGTCCAGTATCAAGGACGGACTCAAAGAATTAGGTTGGGCGGCCATTTGCTATACCGACCGCCTTTTGAAACTGCCCCAAGTAAGAAAACTTGAACCCTTGACGTCCACTGGTGAGTACGTCGTCGTGAAGCGTTCTACTAAGCCCTCAACCTTTCCAGAATGGGCCGAGATCTGCCCAGAGCTCGTTACCTGGGCGCAGAGGGTTAAAAGTGATTCAGACCGGAGTACCCGCGCGTTCACATTTGCTTACGCATCACGAAGCGTCCATTATGAGCTCGGAAGTAACACCTCTTTGAAGGTACAACCCCGAGAGGTTGACATTGCCATGCTACCACCTGTGTCGTCGATGTTTGAAAGTAACCTTAATTCCGGCATGACTCACGACAATCTGAAGACGAAATTATATCGCGTGTTGCCTCGTGCAATCAGGAAATGGAGCTCGGACGCTGTAGAAGAACTCGAACAGTTTGCTCGGGAACAATTGGATCTCTCGCCTCTGTCAAAACCTTCTCGCCTCCCCTCGGTCATTTTCCGGTGTAGATCATGCTTCCGGCGGGGACCTAGGCACGAGAGGTTGAGGTTTGACGAGGCGCTATCCCATCAACATCTTTATGAAGAGCGACGCAAAGAAGACCGAGAGACTCGGAACGCTCGCGAAATGTCCCCATATGACAAGTTTGTAATGAGGTGTGGCACACACCCCCGGAACATCCAAGTTCTTCGAGTCGACGTCCCCGTATCCCGAAGAGTGGAGAATCTAATCCGAAGGATGGGACAAAACCCCAACAGGGTCACGTACGACGAGCTGCGTCACTCGACCATCAAAGTGGTTTGCGGTTTGTGTAACCCACAGGTTGCGACCAAGATGGATTTCGAATACGCAGTACGTCGTCGCGTTCTGCTCTTCCTGCATTGTTGACGTTCGTCTCCTACTAGTTCAAACACTGTCTCAGCACTCATCTCGGGAATAAAGAAACAGAAGTGTGGACTCGTGTGTCTGCGAGGGATTCAAGGTAGAATGATGCGGTTTCCCACCCATGCATGAAAGTCGGCAATATGGTTCAGTAGCAACTATGTTTATCCATTAGGGGGGCAGGTTTTACGAACTGAGAGGTTTCCATTATGTGTCTAGGTATAGGCTAATTCGAATCGAATGTAGGAAATGGATAAAATGTTGTGAGGATGTCAGGCGAGTACACCTTCCGGCGATTTACAGTTATGAGCAGCGCGTAAGGGCTAGCAATTGAATCGCGGGACGCCTTCAAGTTCCCGCCCGGTAGCCTTGAAGTCCCAGATTCAGTCCATGGACGCACTCAAATGAGCACTCGGAGCCCAATCCATCCGGTGAACGTTTGAACGATCTAGCACATACCTCGCAGCAATACAAAGTGAAATTTCCACCAGCGTTGAGAACTGTTGCGCGCTACTCCCTGGGTCAATTCCAGATTCTGATGCGGGGTCTTTGCGACGATGTTATGACGAATTTGCCAAAATGTCTTCCAGGCGGTATGATTAAGTGTCTAGGGCAGGATACCAGCTACCTTTTTTTTATAGTGGTTCGATCCAGTACATCAAACGGTACTTTCCACCTGGACTCCCTGCTCGTTTTGAGTCGCCTGCACCGTCTCGGTTACACTGCCGCCTCTCCGTTGCGCCTGTGCAACGATTTCAATCACACTTGCGAGTCCTGCTTTCCAAGCGAGTAGCCGCTTCTCAAGAGCTTCCCATTGCTCCCGCTCGAACTTGCGCGCGGAGGATCTGTATACATGGAGATGTTGCGTCGTTTGGGAGAGTTTACCGGAAATAAGACCGGTTCGGATGACTGATATAGACCACACAGCCGTCAATGCACTTCCTTTGAGGAATTTCATTCATCTTACCGTCTATGGTCCACTTCTCGACTTGAGATGTGTCGATTTGCAATGTTGACGCGATCGCCGAGTATGGAAGATCCCGTCCAATGTAGTCAAAGGCGAGCGAGGAAAAGGCGAGCAGGCGAATTTTTCGTTCGAGCTGTGAGCTTTCGAGTTCTGCAAATGACCGAGACTTTATCTGAGCGAAATGGATTCCTATTGCGCGAAAAACGTACGATAGGTTTCGAGAATGGCGGAATGACCATTGGCCCATGCCTGAAACTCGGCAAATCCGTTTTTCAGGAATATCTGGAGAAGAGGAAACAGCTCGTGGTCTCGCACGGCGATGATAGGATCAAGGCTGTACAATGCATCGAAGTCAAAGACGGTAGGTATACGAAGGGCCGCGACAATCGTGTCGACAGCAGCCGAGCGAGATTCTGGGGAGGACGGGAGTGTCTGTACGAGTAAAATTCGATACTCGTAAGCGGAATCCCTGTGCAGCGGCGGTGAGGGCAGGAATACACCAAGGGAAGAACACTCACGCTTTGCCGGCTTGTGTGAGCGCGTCGATGAGAGTTTTCAGGAATTGGCTCTTCTCCTCGTCAGAGACGCTCCATTCCTTGAGCCATCGCTCGACCTCAGATTTCGTTAGGGCGAGAACGTTAAATTCGTCGTTGGCTGCTGCAACCTGGACAAGGGTGGTAGATATGGGTAGCCGCAACGCGGAGGACCGTGGGGTAGCGTTGAATAAATTGGATAATCTAAATCAAGCTCAATAGAGTACACGCAGCACCATCACAGAGAATCTCACATGCGATATGTGACCGATGCGCTGTTGGAGGGTGAAGACGAGATCACATTGAGCAGATAGACTACATGTTGTCTTGTTTCCGACGAGTCGACTTGCCACAGAGTGAATAGATGTGAGTACAAGAGGTTGAAGAATCCCTCGATCTCTGTTGCGTTGTCAGAAGGGAACGCGAACGATCGTGACCACACATACCCTGGTCAGTTCCCTGACCTACGCCTTTGGTGTTTTTCAGTACAAGTTCAAACGCTGCCCGTCGTCTGTCTTCGTCAAGTGACGCGTTCTCGGTCTTTATCACATCTTGGAGTGACTGCAAGAGAGCGGTGCGCTCCTCGTTGGGGATACCCCGCACGGTGTACTCGAGGAGTTCTTGCAGCTGCTCCTCGAACGTTCCCTCTGCAAACACCGAAACCGAGTCTGACGGCGACATTTCGGCTTGTGTAGTAAATTTCTCAACTCAGAGTCCGATCGATGATATGGGTGATGACAACATGTGCAAACAGTGTTACGAGGAAATCTCAGCAATGACTCACTCTCTTTGTCTATACCACTTCCGAGTCGGTGGTTCATCGATCATCTGCCAGTGAGTAGGAAGCTGCTCAATAGTCGCATTCAGAATGGCCCTTCTGCGACGCGCGCACAACTCCCACAGTGAGAATCAAGACGAGGGACCTCGTGCGCACCCTTGGGTGTTCGCACGAGCGCCATATATTTTCCGTCTATTCCGAGAGCGACGAGAGCCATCCTGCCCTCTCATTGACGGTTTTAGCCCTGTTTTCCGTGTTTCCTGTGACCTGGTCGCAGCAATTTGAGGTCAGCAGTGTACTTAGTCGGTCAAACCCCTAATCCCGGAATCCGAAGCTGATAGCGCTGATCACTTTACTGCACGCTGCCAGGAACAGGACTCACCATCGGGAGTTGCGTGGTATATAACGGGCATGCTGCTCCGCCGACCTTCACCCCATCGTCGGCGCTTTGAGGCTCGCCTTTTTGTTTACTCGACTCCGGGCTAACCATGCGACTACTACTCCTTGCCCTTCCGTTCGCGGTCGCCCTCGTCAAGGCAGGTGACTATAAGGACATCCCGCACAAGATCAAGGAGAGAATAGAAGGTCCCCCTCGTGGCTGGCTCAGACACGGCCTTGCACCTCCGGACCATCTGCTAGAGCTCAAGATCGCGCTTCCCCAGCCATATTTCCTCACCCTCGAGAAACATCTTCTGGAAGTTAGCAATCCCAAGCACGAGCGTTATGGCGCTTACTTGTCAATGGAGGAGACTGAGGCACTGATGGCACCTCATCCCGAGACGCTTGATGCAGTCAGTGAGTGGCTGTCCTCACATGGTATCGAGGAAGAGCATCTCTACCGATCATCGGCGCAAGATTGGGTTACTATTCGCGTCCCGGTTGCCCTTGCGGAGGAAATGCTGGACACGGTGATAACTATGATTTTATAATAACAATATACTCAAACGGAGGAACTCAGAAGTATCACGTCTATACTCACTCGGACAGCGGTGAGAGCATTGTAAGAACAACGAGCTATAGTCTTCCGGAGAGCTTGCACGGACACGTTGAGCTGATCCAGCCAACAACCATGTTCACTCGCCTCAGGCCGTTCAAAAGTACCCTACATTGGCCAGACACGGTGTCCGGCTCGCGAAGTCCCTCCACCGGCACACTTACCGGGCCGGCTGGAAACTCAGTCGATGCCAGCTGCAACGGCACGGTACGACAGTGCGGTTTGGTTTCTGGATCCATCTAACGATTCGGTTCTGTAGATCACTATCACCTGTCTCAGACAACTTTACAACGCTGTCGGATATAACACCTCTGCCACCAACGGCAACAAAATTGCCGTTACCGCTTACCTCGAGCAGTACGCCAACAGCCAGGATCTACAGCAATTCTTCCAGCTGGAGAACCCTATGGCCTATGGGTCTAACTATACCTTTGTGTCCATAACTGGTAAGACTATTTTATGCTCCGACAACGATCGGCTCACTGATCGTATGGTCAGGAGGCATGAACAACCAGACTTACGCAGCTGCTGGCTTAGAAGCCAACTTGGATACTCAGTTTACTTATGGGCTGACATACCCGACCCCCGCAACCTTCTACTCAACTGGCGGCTCACCCCCTTACATTCCTGACGCACACACCCCGACGGACACTAACGAACCCTACGCGAACGTTCGTTTCGTCTCTTGTTCACAATCGACATTCGCCTGAGTTCTGGCATCATTGATTACAGTGGTTGGACTACGTGTCCTCTCAACAATACCTCCCTCAGACGATCACCACTAGTTATGGAGACGATGAGCAGACAAGTACTCTGTTTCATTCCTTGGGTTGGCATACTCTGATCACAGGCAGTTCCATATACTTATGCTCGCCGTGTCTGCTCTGGCTTTGCCGCCCTTGGTGCCCGGGGCGTCTCCCTCTTGTTCTCGTCTGGTGATGGTGGTGTCGGAGATGGTGACGCAAACCCAGAGACTCAACAATGCTTCGCCAGTGACGGTACCAACAGGACTGTGTTCCTCCCCCAATTCCCCGCCGCCTGCCCATAGTGAGTGCCCCCTGACCGGCGTGTGGTATCTTTCGATTATGTCCGAATGCATGCAGCGTGACATCCGTCGGGGGTACCAATTATATCCCTGAAACTGCTGTCTTTTTCTCTGGCGGAGGATTTAGCAATTACGTGCGTTCATCCCCGTAACTACTTCTACCGTTTCGTTCATCAGTCCTGTTATCAGTTTCCTCGACCTGATTACCAGAATATAGCAGTAAGCGAGTACTTGCAGACACTCGCTCTCGGAACATATGAAGGCCTATACAACTCGTAAGCATTTCTCGCCTCTTGCACGACCAAACCTAACAAATGGCACTGGCACTAGCAACGGTCGTGTAAGCACCTGTCCATCCCAAATGACGGGTCTAGGCAATTAAACACTTACTATCCCTCCTTGTATAGTTTCCCGGACGTCGCTGCGCAAGCCTGGAACTTCCTCGTCGTCTACCAAGGTCAAACAGGCTACGTCGCGGGCACGTCCTGCGCCTCTCCCACCTTTGCGTCCTTCGTTTCCATGCTCAACGATGCACGGATCAGTGCTGGCAAACCTGCTTTGGGCTTCTTGAACCCGTGGTTGTATGAGACGGGATACGCTGGATTAAACGATATCACGAGGGGCAACAACCCTGGATGTGGTACGGAAGGTTTCAATTCGACCGTTGGTTGGGATCCAGGTACGTCCTGTCTTACTTTTTTTTTTTTTTTTTTTTTTTCTGGGGGGGGGTTCATTCCATCTTGCTGCGCCCTTGCTTTCGGTAGCTGTTCCTGGTTTCCGGAGCGATTGGCCTCCAAGCTATAAGCGGAATTTGATTATGATCGATGATCGACTGACGAATCATCCCAGTGACCGGCCTAGGTACACCCAACTTTGAGAAACTGCTGGCATTGGCAATGGCTGCTTGATCGTCCTTGTGGACAAAATCGTATGGAAGGGCGGAGAACTTTGGGTAGACGTATAATTTGTCAATGGGATTAAATCGTGAGCTGTACCATGTGGCACGTCAAGTGATATTCCCGCCTCGTTACAGCTGTTTTCAAATATCCGGAAAGTTCTGGAAGCTTTTCAAGGACTTTTGAAACCCGCTGCTAGCTTAGTAGGAACGGCTATTTTCCTGCCTAAGGGGCTGCCTACGGGACACTGTAAGCTAGACCTCACTGGCAAACACTTTCGATAGACGTCGCGTGAAAAGGCGTGACAAACACTAGAACTCACATTCTGTACTCAGTGTAATTTAACTGCAGTGTACTGTATCGCCACTGCCATATTGTCGACTGGCCGGCATCCCTCTGATGAATATGCATGCATTACTAAAAGCCCGTAACATCCAATTATTCGAGTATCCAAGGTCGACTTTAGTTTATCTGCGTCGTCTTTCCACGGATTCTCCTTGAAGACTTTTTGGACGGACTCTACGAACTTCTTCGCCAGCGAACGAAAGATGCGAAGATAGGCAAGCCAATTCAATATCGTAATGACGGGCACCCGCCGCATCGATGAGTGAGGTTCGGCACTAGCGCTTTTACCTCGAGAATGATGTTGAGGTTTGCAGTAGCATCAAACGATTTCAGCATGACATCGAACGTCTTGTGGGTTTCTCCTATGAACGAACGAATTTGTTGGTGTCTATTTCTCACCTCGGCGGCAGCAGCCGGCGCAGGATATCTCTTGGATATTCAGCGGAAACTGTGGGAAGAAAGAAGTCGAAGAACACGCGTGTTTACGGAGGAGACCCAGTTCTCTCCTTGAGCAGAGGCGCGAGGTCAGTGTGTTTGTTGCTGTACGCGTTGTTGTTGGTTGTTTGGTTCGGCTAAATTCGGGCAAATTCCGCACTCCTCAGATTTGTCCATTTGTCGAAAGCCCCTGAAATTCTTGCGCCAAAATTGCTGTCACTACCGGGCCTAACCCTTACCCTGGACCTGGATACGATTGCCAGCCCAATTACACTTTGAAATCTGCCCTTCCCCGGTGTCCTGAAGACCCACCACTCATCGAGGCTTTGTCAGAATAACAAGGGTGATTCGCACGTGGCACTGGCATGGAGTCTGCCGTTACTATTGGTGATAATTAACCCCAACCCCCTTCTGTCAAAAATTTCGCTTCGGCCTGCCGACAGATTCTAAGGGCTGTTTATCTCACAGAACCCAACCCAGCGGTGCGACTATAATACAAGTTTTGTCCTCGCGCCGTACCTTTAATCGAGTATCATACTACTGACTGCGTTGTCATTTGCATTTTACTTCCATGTCTGGGGCATTGACAGAGCTGGCTGGTTAGACATGAATTCATAAGTAACCGGTGTCAGCACCGAGACTGTGGATACACGGACTACGGCCGTTGACACCTTTAGTAACGGCGAGTCCGATGTCGGGTGCGTAAAAGATGAAATGATCGACCGTTAGGGGTAGTTTCTGGGCGGCTTCCAGAGGTTCAAAATTGACAGAACCGACCCTGCATCCTTGCCGCAATACCTCTTAAAACATCCATCTGTTATGACCTCAACGATCCCATCGTTCCCCTCCTTTTCCCTCTCCCTAGTTGTTCCACTCTTTCTCTCCAACGATGGCAGTCTTGGATTCAACGTATGCCTCCCCCCTTCCCCTTTGCCCGTCACTGATCATTCATCTCAGTATGGGTGCATATTTGATTGGAGTCATCATCGCATCGGTGTGAGTATACTACGGCACATTATGTATCCACCAATCGTCGCACTCATGATCTCCCATAGCCTGTACGGATGTGTGTGCCACTGATATTTTTTCATTTCCACTATTAAACTAGCATACACCAGGCACCTGCGTTCAGACATGGTACTACTATACCCACTATCCTTCAGACCCATGGTATATAAAGCTTCTCGTCAGTTCACACCAATTTCTCTCGGCCTTGTCCCAATCTTGTGTTACAGGTCGCTTCCGTTTTTGTAACAGACACTGGCCACGAGGCCCTGATTACGCACTTGAGTAAGTACAATTCCCCCCTACCGGTGTGTGTGTTTTCATCCATTCCTAGTCTACACGTATCTCGTCACCCACTTCGGAGATTGGGAAGAGCTCAGTCGCGTTGTCTCGTGAGTGGGTTCTGGTTCACAAAATACTTGTGCTCATTCCCCTCCAGGAGTCTGGTCGTAAGTGATGGTGTTCCTTCGCTGACAGTCGTTAACCCGTTACATAATCGAGATCGAGGTTATCTTCAATGTATGCGATTCGTTCGGCTTCACTGCTCTTCCCTAGCTCACCATGCATACTAGGCATTCACTGCATTGTTCGTTCAAAGCTTCCTGGCAATGCGCGTTTACAGGCGTACGTTCTTATCCTTCGGTGACTGACTTTTTTCCATTGAAACTCCTCGCAGTCAGCAATAAGAATATCCTTCTCACTGCCTTGGTTGTGCGTTATGTGTTGTTCGGGACACGCAATTTGATTTCTTAGTCTTTTTTTTCTATAGATGGCATCGGTTCTCGTTCAATGGGGCAAGTTACATGCTTGCGAGCCCACTCCCCCACACTTACAACGTTCTATTAACAGCTCTAACCCTCGGTGGGTGACTTGATTTTGTCCGCAAATGCCATTGACACCAACAACACTACGTAGCCTGGTGTATTAAGGCGTATGTTGTTTATCTCATGTTCTCTTTTCGCCAGCATTTCGCTCATGCATGCTTAGTATAAATCTCACAACGTATATAGAGCTTGCTACCACCAACGTAAATGGAGTAAACCCAGTGCTATGAGCAGTCTGCTGACGATACATCCAGGAGATGTCGACATGGTTCAGTGCAGCTACGACCGCAGCGGACGTCCTCATAGCCGCGTGCCTTTGTTATCTATTGCAGAGGTCGCGGACGGGCTTCCGGAGGCGAGTATTTCCACGCATTCTCTTGCTGCGCAATTTGAATACATTGTTGTCAGATCTGACATAACGATCAACAAGCTGGTACGTGACCATATTGATGAAGTCACTTTCGGTGAAAGACGAGCGTGATGTAGACCATGTTCACTATCAACACCGGTCTTTTGACAAGGTAAGTTTCGTAATTGATAAAGGTGGATATTACTGACAGTGTGACAGTCTCAATGCCATCGCATCGCTAATAACCGTAAGCGTGGTCGCGCCCCTCGTGCGATTACTCGTTTCTGATCATGTCATAGATTTCTATGTGGCCACAGACGTTCATCTGCGTCGCATTCTACCTTAGCATTGGCCGACGTACGTCCTGCGTCGGGAGCGAGCAAATTATTATTAATGTATTATTTCCCAGTGTACTGCAACTCCCTCCTCGCCACCCTGAACGCGCGGAAAGGAATGAGAGTGGGCGGGACTTTTCACGAAGATCTATCGCTTTCTCAAACTTCGCAACCAAAGACGAACCACAGTTCCCTTGGAACAATATCGAAGGTAAGTGTCTTGAGAAATAGCGTAGGAGATGGTCTCATTATTTCGTCAGCCGCGCGCGCCAAACAATATTTCCATCAAGATCGACACTACAGAAGAATACATGCGAGACGAGGTGAGCAGTGTACGTAACAGTCCGGTCTTTGCTCGACTGACGTGGTGGCGAGCAGTACTCTACGTCGAGTGGTGATTTGAAGAAGAATCCCCAGGTTGTTTGAGCTCGCTTGCAGGATATGCGGCCGGGGGATTAAAATGTGCTTGGAAGATGTTTGTTCGACGTTTGCTCATTCTAGACGCTATGTGCTTCGGTCGTTTTGGGTGACTAATGTTTTTGGTCAGTCATGCATTCATGATGATGACTTGTCATATAGTGGTAACCTGGCCATATATACCAACGCTCGACCTTGGCAATTTGAACAATTTTCGTCATCTAGCCAGGTACTCTGAGCGAGCAGTTACACACAGCGAGGAGGACCTGATTAGTGCAACGTATATACTTGCGCCTCGCACCACCCCCGAAATAAAGCATGGCATATTAGATAGCAGTCACACAGCAAGTACGAGCAATGCAAAGCGAGAAAGGGAACGAGGATACACTACAACTAGGCACCGAGATGGATGTAAAGAATCCGTTGATCGAGCGGTATATCCACAGATCTCATCGTCTTGTTCAGCGCGAACGCCGCCCGAGTATGATCCAAACGACCAGACTCATCCACCATGTGCTTATAGAACGTCGGCGTGATCTTGTTCGTCTCAGCATCGTCCACTGCCCACATAGTCCCGATGACAGAACGGAAGCCAACAAACTGCATCGCCGACGCAAGATGGATCACCTCGTCTGGACTCTCCTTGTCTCCGACGGTCGTATGACACGCAGAGAGATAGGCAAATTCGGGATTCTTCAAATCGCACCCGATGATCCGTTGGATCGTAAAGTGTCCGTCGTGCAGAGCGAACGCGGACTCGAATGGCCGTGTCGGATTTGGGAGACCATGACACGCGAGATGGGCCCATTCGTTCTTCCCTAACTCCTCAACGACCCTAGACGTGCAAGCTT
>JBBPKY010000811.1:0-13498 GCA_038089495.1 Xerocomellus dryophilus
TGAGTAGACCACATCCAAGTACCCCTCCCAGTGAGAACTGTCTAACTCGTTTCGTACTGCAGCCGGAGACCTCCTCTGCAAGCGCTTGCGCCGCCACCCAGAATGGCGCGGGAGAGCCTGCCTCGCCCCAAGGAAAGATTTTGTAGAGAGCAATCTATATGGTCCGGATCTAGCTCCTGTGGTTATTTATTTGGGTTCTTCGGGAGGCCGTCCCTACCTCTACTGAATATGCGTTTGTGTTCGTTCTCGCGTTTGAATTCGTTTGTGTGCATTCCCTTGGCCGTTCTGCGTGTTGTTCCCATCCCATGATAAGAATTACTCTCGGTATCGGCCTTGGATGTGGTTCTTACCAGCATAAATTATGGGCTTCGTCTGCTCATCCGCACGAATCGGACTCGCAATGCTCGCCTTGTACCTATGTATCCGTCAAAACCCTACTCCCGGCTTCGTCCCCTGCACCGCATGCCACGGGATAGGCCCTGACCCTGCGCCCCTTGACTACCTAACGAGATACGCCGAAACGACACACACCCTCCTCAGACGACGCATCGCACGCTTTACGCTGGAGGGGGTCGGGGAAGGCGGTCACGAGAGCGAGAGTGTCGGAGGTCGGTAATGATCCTTCGTTGCGTTCGAGTGTGTCTTTGGCAAAGGAGGCTCGTCAGCACCTCACAGTGACGAAAGCAGAGCAAGAAACGCATACCTTATCAGCGTTTGGCACATGGATGCGGCGACGAAGCCCGGTGTCGAGTCACTGCTGTGAACCACACGTTCTGACCAGGTGTCGGGTTCGATGCGCTGTGGGTCGTGCAGTGCCCTTTGTGCACGGAGTGTGTGCGTATCGGCCAAGTCGACGTTCAACATTTGATTGATGAAAGTACTAAGAGGGGTTGTGAACGCCGATCTCCGAAGCGAACGAGGACGAGCTCGGATTTGCGGGAGACGGAGACGGGGGCGATGGCGGTGGCCCTGCAGAGTTTCCGAGTCAGACAGTCCTTGACGCTGTCGATGGCATTCTTGAGGCCGGGTTTGTAATGCGAGTTTAGCGAGGTATGCCCAGGATGGTCGCCTTTACCGCTCGGGGAAGGGTAGTCGCATCACCGGGATGACGAGAAAAGGAACGAGGCTATGGCGGTGACGACGGATGGTGTGCTGCACGCTGGTATGAGTCGTCTTGAACTTGGGTGGCTAGAACGAAAACGTGAACGGGAGGCCGAGGCTCAGCAGGAATGGGCGGAGACGGAAACACACGGGTCGGGACTTGCATCGGTTGTCATTCGGCCCCGGGCCGACAAGCCGCGATGCTGGGTTGCGATTCCTCGGTGGAAACACAGCCCGCGTGGACGAGCGCACTGCCAATCTAGGGCAACGGGCACAGAGTGCAAAGAAGGCACACGAAGGACAGCTTGTTCATCGACGTTCACCATTGCTCCACTACATCGTGTCGCTAATTCCCATGACCGGTGCGTACTGACAAGATGCAGCGCGCTGATAGGCTGATGCTCGAACCCAGTAACTGAAATCGACGTCGGTAGCCGAGTATCTGCAGTGACGTTCTCAGCGAATGGCGAGTATCTCTTGACCGGCTGTGAAGGGGTTCAAGTGTGGCGAGTGGAAGACGGCGAACAAATGGCAACAGTGAAAACGGAGAGCGTCACCTGCCTCGCTGTGTCCAAGGATGGCAGATGGATCGCAGCGGGGACACTCACTGGCGACGTGCTTGTGTGGGACGCAAAGACATACGAAAAAGTCTTCTCGTACAAGGAGGATGGCTACACCATCAGAGGAGTCGATTTCTCGCCCGACTCGACTCGACTCGTCGTCGCTGCGTTGGATGCTGCCTCCATCTGGGACATTCGTCGCCAACGAGTACAGACACTCCACCACAAGGGACTTTTGAGAGCAGCCAAGTATTCTCCGCTAGGCGAGCGGATCGCGACAGCCACTTCTGGTTCCGTTCTAGTCTGGGACAGCCACGATGGCTGCTTGCTCATCGACATCAAAGTCAAAGTCACCCCGTTATTTAACACTGGTCTCCTCTGGTTCAACAACCACCTCTTTGTCATATCCGACAACACAATCAAGCAACTTGGAGCATGCGCAGGGTCGCCAGTCTCGGAATGGCCAGTTCCCGAAAGCATGACGCACACGTGCATCGCTCTACCCAAACAGGGGGAATTCATTGCATACTCCACAGAGCGTACCGTCACATTTTGGGACACGGCGACGCGCATCCTGCTCGGTTTCATCGAACACCCTCAGAGGATAGATTCAATCGCAGTCTCACTAGACGACCAGTTTCTCGCAATTGGTGGACAAGAAGGGAAAATCACCATTGATAGTTTGTCCCGCATCACGGTAAGTATCCTGTCCCGTTGGATCGTGGTGCACTTTCTTCCTCCGACCATTTTTCCATAGGATTCATTCCCTTTGTCTCGTGCACACCCCACATTCAAGGAACCAAATATTCGGATCGATGACGCTGCTCTCCATTCTTGGAAGCACGATCAACTCGCAAACGCGGAAGCATTATTGACCACAGAAATCCACGACTCTCGCAATCCAACTCATCATACACTCGCTAGTCGAGCTCTCGTAAGAGCACGTCTGCAGCAGGGGGATGCTGCAGTTGCCGATGCTACAGAGGTGTTTGTTGCTCTGCTCAATCGCGCGCTGTCACTGATTTACATCAAGTCTATCAAGATTCAGCCATCCGTCATTGGCTACATTGCAAAGAGTGTAGCCCTTGTCGGAAACGGGGAAAAGCACAAGGCATATCGAGCGTGCGACATTGCTTTCGAGCGCTTCCATTCAACTCACGTTACATTTCTCCTTTTGATCAAGGTGTGTATCCCACAATTTGGTCCCCTCGGCTGTTCATATTACCTAGGCTATCATCGTGTTTATGGCTGGAGAGCATGACGACGCGATATCCCGCCTAGACGACCTCATCGATACGGTGCCGTGCAACTCAATATGCTACATGGTTCAGGCAAGTGCATAACGTGCTACCACACAACGAATACCACCACTGACGTTCTTACAGGCATACATATATCTCCTCCTTGGACGCTCACGCATGGAGAGCGGTGACTACAAGGGTGCGCTACCATCGTTCGAGCGCGCGTTACGTTCGTTCGAACGTGCACGAGCCCAAATGCCGCCCGACCCGAGTCAAGGACTCTCTGTGGTTTCATTGGTGAGCTTCCTAATATATTGCAGCACATCGAAATGACTTGCGATCTTTGACAGATATCTGGATGGACGTTTGACGATCTTCACATCACGGTTCGACAGTGCCTTTGTGAAGCCCTGTATGCTGCCGGTCACATCAAGGAGGCGGGCGTGTCTCTGCTAAATATAGTAAATACCATCGACGAAGACGTCTATATGACCGAACCTATCGTTGATTGGGTTTCTGGCAAGTCATGTTAGCCTGTTCCTGCGTCATGCATTCGACATTCCGCCACAGATTTCTTGCAACGATGTCTCTCCACCCCCGCAAGTAGTGTTGAGACAACCCTCCATTCACCATCCCCAACGGCGCTCTTGAAGGAGTGGGCGAAATCAAGATTGACGAGCAGTTCGTGGAGAGATGCCTTGGTTTCTGCTCTCAATGTGAGTATCTCCTTTTTTAGTATCCTTCGTCGGCTTAACGCTCTGTTGCTCTGGAGTTTACAGTCCCGAGATTCATGATTTATTCCGCTCTCTGCGAACATCTCAAAACGACCGACCGCATGACGGACGCAATCGAGTGTTTCCGCCAAATGGACAGCGAATTGGTGGGGGAGACAAACATGCCTGGCGAACAGGTGGAATGGGCCATAGGTGAGCGCTGGAGTGGTCATGCATGCGGCACTCATGTGATTAATCTCCTTCAGACTTCAAGCAGCGCTGCGCTCGAAAACTGGAACACCTCGGAGACATCGCAACGGAGGCCCAACAGCACGGTGAAGCCATTATTCAATACTCAACTGCATTGTCGCTCGATCCGGTCATCCCACAAGACGTATTCATGAAGCGAGGCAAGGTGTACATGGCAAAGGGCTCATTGGAGGACGCTATAAATGACATGGATCGGGTACGCCATTTGTCTTGCGCAGGTCCAATCATGTTGACGTGGGTATGATTATTAGGTAATCACGCTTGATCCATCGTCTCCATGGGGCTACGAGAGGAAGCACGCAGCTTTACACAGGGCTGGACGTTATGACGATGCTGTAGCCGCATTCGAGACAATGCTCTTGAGAGCATCGCAGTCGCAGGATCCAGAAATTCGTGGTGAGTGCATCGGCATCATACCGATGTTTATCTGTTGATCTTCTCTCACAGAGCGTCATCGCGAATATGTAAATCCTGAACAGACGAAGGCGGTCATTCGTGTAGCCATTGAGAACGCCATTCGCGATTCCCCACTAGTGCTCCTTAACACCGACTCCGGTCGTCTCCTCAACAAGTCAGAGCAAGCGTGCTCATTCGAATCTCAACCTATCTTTCAGGAGTTGATCTCCTCGATGACCACGCACATTGATCATGCTCGCATTGACTGCGAAGTTACGGAGTACTATCGTTACGCTACATTCTCGCACAAGTGGGAAGACAACGAACCACTATTCAAGGAAGTCGTACGGATCGTGGTGTACGATCTCGAGGAGTCCCCCACTCACGACAAGTTGCAAATGTTTTGCAAAATCGTGCGGGATTCTGGGTTCCATTGGGCATGGAGTGATACATGTTGTATCGACAAAGGGGATCACTTCGTGCTCCAAGAGGCCCTGGTGTCGATGTTCAAGTGGTACGAGGGTTCAGCCATGACAATCGTGTTGCTTCGTGGCGTCCACTCTCCGTCGAAGCGCGGTGATCTGGTGAGGAGCATTTGGAACACCCGGGCTTGGACATTCCAAGAATATCATGCTTCCAAGGTCGTCCGATTCTACACTGAAGATTGGAAGCCATACCTGGACCTTGACATCCCCAACCACAAGGAGTCGCCCGAGATCATATCGGAAATGGAGGAAGCAACTAGTGTGTCGGCACGAGCGTTGATGGCACTTCGACCGGGTTTGAATGACATCCGGGAGAAGCTTCGTCTGGCTTCGACACGGCAGACGACACGGGTCGAGGATTCGGCTTACTCGTTGCTCGGAATATTCTCAATGTCGATACCGGTTGTATATGGCGAGGGCGACAAGGCACTCGGGCGGTTCTTGGCACAGCTGCTCACGAGCTCGGGAGATACGAGTATCCTTGCATGGACAGGACGATCTGGCAGCTTCAACAGCTGTCTTGCTGCCGATATCACTGTCTTCGACCAACTGCCGACAACGCACGTCCCGCTGGCCCTCGAGCTTGCTGAAATGGATGGGATCACTGCTAGGTTGCGAAGCTCTTCACTGAATTCTACTTCAATGATGAGGTTCTATGATCGACTCCATGAGCTCCCTGTACCGTCATTCGTCGGACAGCGGGTGAAACTTCCATGCCTCAATTTCAAACTGGGGCCTTTATCGGCTGCTCGTAGCAAGTCAGGTCATGTTTTCCGTGCACAGACAACTATCGGGGTCGTGGAGATCAGGACCGGGGAGGACCTCTCTCGATTCGGTTCTCTATACCTTGTTCATCCTTGGATCGACTTTCTCCTCGACCGACAGCCTGTTGGAAGTATACTAGTCCCAGAAACGATACCTGAAGAGAGCATAGATGACTGGTCTTCGTCGATCGGCGAGTTGCCATTGTTCCCTGGCCCTTCCGCCATGGCCTCTGCGGCCCCACAAACACGAGCAGCCCGGCTCGCTTCTCGCCTTGGGCTACCATTCGGTGGACGGACCACATTTCCTCGAGATGCAATGTCTCTCCGGCCCCCTTCGTCGTTATCGCAGACGGACAAGCAGATGCGAGCGCTCCAAGTTATCGCGCGGCTGAGACAACCGTTTGGTGCGCTGCTACTCACACCGGACCTCGGGAATGTGTCAGCATATAGGAGGGTCGCTGCGGAGAGTCTGATCACCGTCCAGGTAGAAGAGATCACGCCTACGATACTGAACAAGCTGGTAGGCAGCGTGCGCACATTGGACGTACTGTAGTGATTCAGTACACGATATTCTTACCTCGGTCGCTTTTTCTCGTATTTCTTTCTTTTTGTCGTTGCTTTGGTGGGCAGTGTGTACACCCTGGGTTGGACCACGGGCCCTTGCAATCACTCGCGAGTATTGTTAAATTTCGTTTCAAGTTGTAGTGTCTTGCCTTGTCATTTCCTTGAATCCTCCGAGTCGCTTGTTGTCACCTGATAAGCTTGCTGTAGCCGAAACAGGTCATTTGTTCTATCACTCTACATTTATCCCCGAAACGTCCTCTGATCGATTTTGGTGGATCGACGGTCCACCGGTGCTTCTAGTATGTGTCCCCCAGTGACCGAGACGAACCCAAACGCGGTGCACTTAGCTCCAAGCCCGATATGCCTCCAGAAATGCAGGCGCAACTTGAAAGTGCCAGATCCAGAAAGGCTCATCGTCACTGACTCAAAAAGCCTTTGCTAACCTGGATAATGGTGGGACTTCGGCGTCGCTCCCTGCGGGATTGCTGTTGCAAGAGCAGCTGGCCCGTCAAAAAATAGCTCGCACTGCGCCGTCGTCCTCCAAGTCGGCACCAACGGCAAGCATGGACGGCCCAGCGCAGCCTCCCTCATCAATGTCCGCGTCGACAAGTCAGGCATCCAAGCGTGCTCCACCCCCTCCACCCAAGCAACCTAATTCGAAGAAAGCCTCACAGGGAGACCCGTCGACTAGACAACGCTCAAAACGTCCCGCTTGCAAAACTATCGACCGGGGACCAGCCTCCAAACTACCCAGTCGCATGACGGGACGCCGGAGTGTCTGACGCTGTCTGGAACCAGCTTCAGGCAGACATCGCAGCAGAGGAGGCGGCGAAGAGGAAAGCTGCGAAGAACAGCGTCTCGAACAAGAGGTCAAGAAGGCTGAGAAGCAGAAGCAAGCTGCTCGGGCACGGGCAGCGGCACTGGAACGTGCTATGGCCGCGGCCAAGGACAACTTGGAGAAGCAGCGCGAGATTGAACGTCAGCTCAAGGAAGCGCGCCGTCGGGAAGCAGAGGGAAGAGCGGCAAGGGAAAGGGCCGCAGCTGCGTTGAGGAAAAAACAGCAAGAAGAGGAAGAAAAGAGGCGAAAGGAGCTAGAGATGCAACAGAAGCTTGCTTACATGGGTGTTTGTCCCATGGGACCAGTGGATAAGGCAGGGAGGTGTGCCGGGGGTTCACATTTTGTTTATTATACCATATTCACACCTCGTGTGATCAGATCGACCACTTTCAGGCAAGTCCGAGTCCCACAGTACCCTTTGAGCACGGAGTGTGCGTCGTATCGGCCACGTCGGCGTTCAATGTTCGATCGACACGGCGCCTGCTGAAGAGGGGTGGGCTTCCCCATCTTCTTTGCTAGTGGGTCCTCGGACGAGCACATGAATGGAGCATGCACGCGCATACCTATATCGCAACAAGGTATTCATTATAAACCGTCGACGTTCCATTCTTATATGTACCTTCCTGCCCCGTGCCGCGTACCCTGGCTCCGAGGTCGACATCCCGGGTTCCATATTTAGTACTCAGCGCTGTGGATCGGTTCGTGCCAGTAGATGGTTGTATTCGGGCCGTGTGCATCCACGGTGGTGGCAAAGGGGACGAGGCCGCTTACAGACCGGGGCCCCGGGGTGCCATGTTCGGGATCGAGCCAGGGCAGAGAGCCGTCTAGATGTTTCTGCTGGGCACGTACACAAATCTCGAGCGGGGGTGGTCCTCGTTGACTTGGGGGATTAGGACGCCGGTCGCTTTGTGAACCGTCGTGGCGAAAGTACTAGGAGGAGGATGGAAAGACCGACCTCCGAAACGAATGAGGACGAACTCGGAGTTGGGGGAGACGGAGACGGGTCACGGCAGCGATGACGGTGGCTCGTCAGAGTTTCTGAGTCAAAGAGTCCTTGACGCTGTCGATGGCGTTCTTGAGACCACTGTTGCAATGCGAGGTTGCGCGATATGCCAGGGGTGGTTGCCTTCACCGTCGCCGCATCTCCGGGACGACGAGAGAAGGAACAAGAGTGGTTGCGCTGACGACGGATGGTATGCTGCACATCGATTGGGTCGTCTGGAGCTTGGGTGGCGAACGAGCGGCCCGGAGACGGGGGCGAGTGCGGGGAAACACGTCGCGTCACGGCGCGTCGCCACAGGGCCCCCATGGCAGGCCCGGGATGCGTTCGGATCACTGGGGCCCCTGCTCCATCCCCACTAGCACGACGAAGAACACCGCTGTCACTGTCGGTCTTGCCGCCTGACCAGTCCAGGCCAGGATGGTAGGTCAATGCTACGTGTCGATTCAACTGTCTGACAAACGTCTGCACGCCGGGTCCGCCTCCAGTCCGTGAGTAGGCGCTCTCTTTTTCCAACCATCTCACAGACCATATCGTGCTTGCCTCATCCCATCTAGGCAGTGTGTGATCGTCGAATCCATGCTTTCACCGCCGTCTCATCGTCTCGTGCTTGTCCCATCCCATCTAGCTTGTGAGTGATCGTCGAATCCATGCTTTCACCGCCGTCCCATCGTATCACGCTTGTCCCATCCTATCTAGCCAGTGAGTGATCGTCGAATTCACGCATTCACAGCCGTGTCATGACCGTGTCGTGCTTGTCCCATCCCTCCAAGATCGTGAGTCATCGTCTATTCCCACTTTTTATAGCTGTCTCTCAGATTATAGCACGCATGTTTGTTTACTGATAGGAGAATGATATTTCCCGAGCAAATGACGCAATTGATGCAACGCAATTGATGCACTCAAAGCCCAACATGCTACTGAGCTCGCTCGTCTTCAGCGTGACAAAATTAACTTACAACGTACCCTCGCCACCCTGGAAGCGGAGTTGGTCAAGGCCAACGGAAGAATATTGAGTGTCCAATCAACCTTGGAAACCACACAGAAGGAAGCCGAAGCACTCAAGGCTTACTACGATACCGAAGTCACTCGTCTTCAGCGCGCTAAATATGATCTGCAGTCTGCACATACAGCTCTGAAAAGGGAGGTGGCTGAATGCAAACAGAAGTTGTCCCCGGGCGTTGGTGATTTCAAACAATGGATGCGCGACAATTCCATTGCCGCCGACACACTCATCTCGGATCTCGACCCATCGAATCCTTCAAGTGACCAAGTGCTTGCTCACAATGCTCTCCTGAAAGTACGTTCGGAAACTGTAATCCGGCCAAGAGCAATTTGCTGTTGCTCATCAAGGTTTGTGATCCATTGTAATTCTTCATATAGCTAAGCATCCGCGGCCCAGGCCGTCATCTTATTCATGGCTGAGAAACACGAGAAGGCAATCTCGCGTGTTCTCGATCTGATTGCGGTTTCGAGCAATGATGAGGAAATGTATTGCTACATCCAGGTATTTCATGCGAAATAAGATTGCGGATATGCACACGATAACTTTTGTTAGGTCCTTGGGAAAATGTATCTGATTCAGGGTGACTATGCACGTGCGGTACAGTCGCTCGAACGGGGACGGGGCCTCGCCTCATCCGGTACTGGTTGTCATCTGGAGACAATCTCGCTTGTGAGTCACTTCTGGTGATGCTGTTATGATATATGCTCACTCTTGCAATAAGATATTCGGATGGACCTTCGATGGTCTTCAGATCACGGTGCAGCAGTATCATTGCGAAGAGCTTTATACTGCGGGTCGCACGGAGGAGGCCACAGTGGTACTTATCAAGATACTCGACACCTTTGGCGAGGAGATGCATGCGAATAATGTAACGCAGATGGGTGAGTCCCGACATGTGGATCAGGTGGACGTGAATAACGTGTATCCTCAGATTTCAAGAAAAAATGTGTCGAAGTGCTCGAAGTGCTCGGGGACACGGCACTCAGCTCTGGGGAGCGCGACGAGGCGATTGCATGCTACACCCTTGCATTGTCTCTCAGTCCTTCAAACCCAATGGACATCCTTGTGAAGCGGAGTAGGACACGAGCCTCAAAGGGGCTGTGTGAAGATGCCCTGACGGATGCGAATGAGGTGTGTACGCTGTGCCGTATTTGACAATAGCTTACTAACCCATCATCCCTGTACGTAGGTGATCAAGCTGGATCCGTCATCGCATCGGGGATACGAAAAGAAGTATATGGCTCTTCACGGTGCGGCAGATTATGGCGGAGCGAACAATACCCTCATCCACATGCTTTCAATCATCGAGAATTCCCCGGAGGAAGAAATACGACATACGTATCTCCGATACTATCCTGGGACCATGTATCAACAGTGTTTTTACAGGACTACGAGAAAACTATACCACTCCGGGCGAGACAATAGCCGCTATCGATATCGCTATCCACGAGATCTTCAGTCTTTGTCCAATCATCCTCATTGATGTCACAACGGGCCAACTTTGTGATGCACAAGAGCGAGTGCGGATGTTCAAATCGGAAACACCGTTCAAGAAGCTCGTCTCCGAGACCGCAATCACAAAAATAGATCGAGCGTGCATCCGTCAATCTGTCGCGAAATACTTCAAATCGATCATGTTTTCCCACACATGGGAGGGAAAGGAACCAACGTTTAAGGACGTCAACCTGGTTGATTCGATCTGGAAACTGGACAGATCCCCACTGAACGAGAAGCTCCGCCAATTCTGCGGAACGGCTCGCGAGGATGGTTATCGATGGGCGTGGTCAGACACGTGTTGCATTGACAAGGACACAGGTCAGGTCTTGGGTCAATCGCTCACTTCCATGTACAGCTGCTACGAGGAAGCAACAGAAACCCTTGTTTATCTCGCAGATGTCCTGTCTTCTTCAGAACTCGGTGCCCTCATGAAGAGCCGATGGATGACCCGTGCTTGGACCTTACAGGAACTTCTTGCGTCGAAGACTATCCGATTCTTTGATCACGAGTGGAAACCATATCTGAACGACATACACCCCAACCACAAGGAATCCCCTGCCATCAGGCAAGAACTAGCTCACCCTATGAAAGTTACCCAAGAGACTATCACCAGCTTCCGGCCAGGGGACCTGGGAGTGCGGGAGAAACTCCGCTTAGCATCGACACGCAATGCAATGGTGCAGGAGGATATTGCGTACTCCCTGATCGGCATGTTCTCGAGCGACATCGCGCCTCGCTACGGGCTGGGGAAATCAGCTCTCGGACAGCTTTTAGAGAACATCGTCGCTCGCTCCGGAGATGTAACTGTTCTCGCGTGGACTGGGATTCCGCTCTTCCCGACTCCCTAGCTGTTAACAGCCAGATACCATATAGCCCACCGCCCACGGAGGTCAATGAACTCGATGCATGCGTGGAACAGCTGCGCACTCGATTGGCACCGCAGGACGTCATAGCATTCTACTACCAACTCACCCTACTCCCTCGAGCAACCTTCTCGAATCGTTGTTTACAGCTCCCGTGCATTGTGCTCGCCGTTACAAGGATTGGTGTGGAAGAACTGGATGGAGACCAGGGGAACCTTTATCGTGCAATAGTCCCATTGCTCGGCAGCGTGGAATTTAGGACCACGGAGGCGATGCCACTGAAGAAGCCCCGGAAACTCGTTTTTGTTCACCCCTGGCTCCGTGATATCCGTGATACTCTTGATGGGATCGTGTCGGACGACGAACAGGAGCCTGAGTCTGATGTTGGCTCGAGTGACGAGGTGCAGACTGAGTCCGATGCGGGCTCGGGCAACGGCACTGATAATTCTTCGGCGCCCGTTTCTCCCTTACATGCTGAACCTTCAGCTCGAGTGGACACCTCTACACAGGCGTTGCAGCTGATTGCCCGCCTCGGGAGTCCATTCAACGCGCTCTTGCTCGAGCAGCAGCCCAATGGCCAATATAAGCGCGTCGCTGCCGAGCACGAGATCATAGCTCCGGGAGTCCCGTCCCAGACGAACCTCAGATATCCGGGTGGAGGTATTGGAGATCGTTTGATTGGGATGGAGTATGTGCCCTCTTCTACTTCTTTTGATCTCAATCTTCAACCAAGTTTCGTCGTCTTGTCGTCCGGCTTTCTTGCTGTCCTATCGTTTCGTCATTCTCCGCCATCACTGTTCTCACTGTGTTTAGCTTTCCTCGTTCGTGCTATCACTGCTCATCCCGTCACGTAGTAGCTATTGTCTGTACACCGCTCATATTTTGCCTCACACCTCGCCAGACATACCCAGGTCTGATGTTGTAACAAATGCCACGTCGAACTTGCTCCTGGGTACACAGATATGATCGGGTCATGGTCTCCTTTATTCCAATTGTGAACACGTCCGCATGCTTGGTGTAATGGTCAAGAAGATCACCACGGAATGTCCAGCCAGCTCCCTCAACTTGAAACTATCAGATTGACGACGAGAGATGGACGAGAGTGAAGACCGGCGGTATGCTGCACGTCGGTTGGGTCGTGTGGAACTTGGGTGGTCAGGACGAGAACGGTTGAGGCACGGCAGGAATGAGCGGAGACGGGGGCGAGTGCAGGGAAACACGCGCGCCGGGACTTGCATCGTTTGTAGGAGTTGTCATTTGGCCTCGGGCTGATGAGCTGCGATGCTGGGTTGCGATTCCTCGGTGGAAACGCGGCGCACGTGGACAAGCGCCGAGGGCACGAGGTGATGGAACGTGTGCACTGCCAATCAATATCCAGGTAGGGCAACGGGTAAGGCACAGGAAGGACAACTTGTTCGTCGACATTCACCATTGCACCACTACATCGTGTCGTTAATACCGATGACTGGTGCGTACTGACAAGATGCGGCGCGCGTTGATGCTGATCGATGATCCCAGTAACTAGCATCAGTGTCGGTAGCTGGGTAGATGCAATGACGTCCTCGGCGAATGGCGAGTATCTCTTGACTGGCGCTGCCGGGGGAGTTCGAGTGTGGCGAGTGGAAGATGGCAAGCAAGTGGCAACAGTGGAAGTGAAGTATGCCGAGTGTCTCGCTGTGTCCAAGGATGGCAGATGGATCGCAGGGGGGACACTCGCTGGCGAGGTGCTTGTGTGGGACGCAACGACATTAGTGTTCTTTAACGACATACGAGAAAGTCTTCTCGCACAAGGAGGGTTAGCATCATCAGACAAGTCGATTTCTCGTCCGACTCGGCTCGGCTCGTCTCTGCGTCGTATAACGGGACAGCCTCCATCTGGGACATTCGGACTCGCCAACGAGTACGAACACTCGACCACGGAGGATGGGTGAGAGCAGCCACGTATCCTCCACGAGGCGATCGGGTCGCGACAGCCACCGAACATTCCGTTCGAGTCTGGGACAGCAACGATGGCCGCTTGCTCATCGACATCAACATCACAAAAGTTGCGAAAATAAAATATCTCAAGATACATTTTACAGTAGCACGGGAAGTCGAGTAGTGCCATATATTGTTGGACAAGGGGACAACAGAAGAATATATCGTAAAAATGAGATCTCCTGCACATTTGCACAGATCTCTAACTCCGCCCGTCACCATA
>JBBPKY010000812.1:0-13487 GCA_038089495.1 Xerocomellus dryophilus
TCTCAGCACACGCGAGTACTTACGCGTTAGCGTCTCCCAAAGGTCTTGACTAGCGTTACTACTATGGCGGGTATAAACCATACCAAGGTCCTCTGAATAAATCCTGTGCACTCCCGGATGAATAAATACAAAACCGGCTCACAGGATTGATAACTATGACGCATGTTTTATACAGCACGTTTTATACGAAAAGAACTAGGAACAATGCCCGATTCAGAGTGGTACAAAACCGCTCGATGTCACGTTACTACATGACCAACCCCCTATTGAACTGTTTGAATGCCGATGCGGCCTCCCGTTATCAATGTCATGGTTCTTTTTGGACTTGAACCAACCACGCTCCCAATGAAAGAGATAATGCGTTTACCCAAACTACTTGCTTGTCGTCGGATTCTACGTACTGTCACATCTCTTCAAGATGCACATTCAAACTGGTGACCGTGAAAGACGATACGTACAGCTTTGGTAAGCCGGGCGTTGAGCGCGCAAATACAACCCCGGGACTCCCCGAGTGACCTCCGAGCGAATCCGAGTCGTGTACCAGATGTCCTACACAGCTTGCAAGTTTTTCGACTTACAGATGATACCTGTCTCTTCCAACTTTCCCGATCAACAAGAGCCCGCCGATGAGTCCGGCGCTGGGCGAACGCCGTTTGCGGAGCCAACTTGGCCATTGAATGTGTTGGGGACTTGATGGCGTGTACCACCCGCAGCTGGATAAGCGCCAGAGGAGACGAACGATGATTCGGGTGTTCATAACGCTTGTCGAAATAATGGTACAAGACTGCCATGGCAGGGACGTACAACAGCCCCGCAGCACATCCAGGTCCAGGTTGCTTGGAGACGAGCGAAGCCCAATCCTCGCTATCTCGTTCCGATGCGAATGTTGGCGAGCAAAGGATGAGCCACCGATCTCCAGCGCTAGGCAAAATAGGGGCTCACTGGCACTGTCACATCACGTCCATGCAATCATGAACGCCCCACTCAGCATATCGCCCAGACAACCTGTCTTCCTTCACGAGTATCAGTCGGATGGGCTTAAACGCCATAGCTGCGTTTCCTCCATCAATTTCACGACCCTCTTTGTCGTGTTCGATGGTGAAACACATCGTCGCTTCTCCTCAGTGAGGATCGTGCTGTATTGCGACAAAGTTGTGTCCATGGATATTCGGGAAGCCTCGGTATGTTTCCTCCAGTTAATGTTCAGCAGGATTACTCACGTACTCCTGCATCCTCGCGTTGCACAGGCCATTCGACAGTTGGAGCCTATCAGCTGTAGCTCCGGAGATCACTGCGACCACCACGTACCTCACAATGGTCCTGCTCTCCCACAGCTCATAGTTGCATTCAAAGTCCTTCGTACCGGTGACGAAGATTATCCTGATTATGATCTCGTCCCTCCATCCTTAGTTGACGAATTGTGCCGTCGGGATAGCAACTCTGTCTGCATTCTTCTGGAAAGCAAACACTCTGTATCTTCGGGCGCCTTATCCTTGGCCTTTGAACACTCAGACCTCCTGCATACGCCATCAAACCAGCTTGATCGCTATTCTTTTTGCGCCCACACTTATCTTGATGACAATTATGCAAAAGACTACGTGACGACTCGCACGGTGCGGGTCGTTCCTATGGATGGCGTCCGTCCAAGGATAGCGACTTGCTCCCTTCCAACGGAACTTCTTATGAGGGTATTTGAAGCCACTGATTCATGCGCATGCCAGTGGCAACACGATCTATTATCGTTCGCGCAGGTATGCCGCCAATGGTCGCAGTGTTCCATGAACCTGCTCTTCACTCGTTTGGAGTCTTCCGAGTGGCGGGGCCGTTTTCCTTTCTTTCCACACTCTTTGGGCCATTTTGCATTTGCAAGGGCATTGAGGAAGACGCCTTTTCTTGGACTTGGCGTGCAAGATCTCCATCTCGACCAACACAACGGTTCGTGGTCCTGCCAGCGCTGGAATCACGATAGCGAGATAACATCACCCCGGTTTGCCCAAGCGCTCATTACTATTCTCCACGCCACGAAGAATCTGCAGCGTCTACATCTTTCGCTAGGGTTTTCGACGCAAACAAACGCACTCTTCTCTACTCTCCCTAAACTTGATGACTTGCATGCGCTATCCATCACGCAGACCAAATGTCGATTGGTGTCGACGCCACCAACAAAGTACTGGACATACAGTATCAATACGTTTCAGCTCGCACGCTGCATGACCCGCTGGCCAGCATTGACGTCTCTCACGGTCGAGCACCTCAAAGCAGGAAACATCGGAATTGGGCGGTTTTTCCTACGATCGCCCGCCTGTGCACTGACGCAGCTTTGCATTCGCGACTCGTACATGTCGGGCAAGGACCTCTTGTATCTCACCGCGTCGTCCGCCCACACGCTCGCGCAAGTGACGCTGGATCGCGTGCGGAATCTCACCGACGATGGGCTCCGCGTCTTCCTCGACGCGATTTCTCGAAACGTGACCTCGTTGACCATCCGGGACGTTCAAAGTCCCGAGTCTCCGTCACATCCGAAGGAGCGACATGCGTTGGATGCGGTGGTGGACAAGATGCGGTGTTTGCAGGCGTTGAATATTCGTGGAGACGTTGCGAGCGAGCGTATGTTGCGTCGGCGGTCCGAGACGTTTTCGAGGAGCCGTGGTTCGGGCGTACCGATGGTTCGTTTGTCGTTCGAGGCCGTCCCGGGGATTCGGAAATGTAAAGATGGCGAGTGGGCTGGGTGGGAGGTGGTCGAGGCTTGCTAGGGGCGTGCGGACGCTGGTCGGTACTCGCTCAAGAACGGGCCCACTGGGTATCGCATGACGTATTCGGCGACGGTGAACACTGCGGACCAATAACGGCTGGTTCAGCGATGCGTGTTGGAGTGAAAGGGAGGACGTAATTCATAGGCGTGGTGACAACTTGAAGGAAGGGGGGGTTGGGGACACGATGCAGGCGGCCATTTCTATCCCAATCGGGTCCTCAGGCTTGTGTAATTAGTACCTACTTATGAGATACTTAAGTAAATCCGAACAGCCAGCACAGTTATCGACGACGCAGCTGCAGGGACCCGACTCAAGGGACTCCCAACACCTGCCTTTGAAGCCACTACTGTAACTGGCTGCGGGTCATCCAGGAGGTTCGCAGTGCACGCCACCGACTCGGGGACACTAAGTGCCACTCTTTCGCCAGATTCGAATTCAGCGTTGGAATACGACGAACCAATCCGTGGATGGAATGCGCACTTTGTGGCATCTATCAAGGACCAGCGTTTCGAAACCGACACCACTTCACAAAAATACACATGGACTCGCCAACGATACCGCGCTATTCGCGCTGTCAACTCTCGTACGAGCGCTTTGCGTTGCCTATATTGATGCATGTCCAGTTCGCAGCGGCACGTCAGCCTCGTCCGAAATTCCCTCGCCGATCCCAAGTAAACGGAGCAGCAAGCATTGGCTCCAGATCGAGGGAAGAGGTGATGTTCCCTTGCATCGACCTCACGTTACCCAAACGTATGCCCAGCCGACATACATACCGTCTTGCCAATGACCATCGACGCGCACGAGGCTCTCAACGCAGACGACGCCCTCCGACTCTGTGGCTCCAGTGGAGATGGGACGCAGCACGTCGAATGCTCGCATGGCGTGTATACGGGAGATTTTCGCGAGACGGCGTTTTCCCAACTGTCAAATCATGTGGTCCGCAATCGTCGGACGCGTGCCGAGAGAGATGCATGGGCGTCCGTTCTCCCTCACCGGACCCGGATTCGTCATCTACTTTGTTTCGCGCCTTTCTGGGTGGTCGGTGCGAGAGCGAGGTTTATGTGGAGCTACAAGATGGTTTACTAACGGTAGGGATGATGACGAACCTGCTATCATGGCAGACAGTTGGTCGCTATGAATGTTGCCGGCACCCTGGACCGCTGGCATCCCCTATCGACCATGTTTGCATCAAGTTAGTATTGCTCCAAGAAGTGAGACATACCATTACTAGAGACCAAGGGTGACGGTGACCGGTGAATTGATGACTCACGGCGAGTGAGGAAACCATGATAACACCTCCATTAATGACGTAGAACGATAAATCCAAAATGCTATGCGAATGGGGATTAATGACGTCAGTAAAGTGTCCTACTACCCTTCCCCGCCTCAGTAGAGTAAACATACAGTAGGATAATCACAAGAGAGCGAGACCCAGACCCAGATCCGGAAAAAAATAATACACAGGAAATGTGTGTCCGTCGATCAAACAAATCGTCCACACATTCACCCCTCGTTCACCGCAGGGGTCCCAGGTGGTTGTTCTTCATCGTGCCGGACGTTCCAGCAGTTCCAACGCAAAATCCGTTGATCCTCTCCTGGATGGAAACCCATCGGCGGGATGCCATAGCTCATCATCCATGGCTGCGAGCTGTTGGTCCACCATTCGACTCACATAGCTCAACGTATATGGTCGCGCTTGTAGTCCGCGAAGGTTGAGCACGAGCCGTTGTCCAGCGACGGAGAGTAATGGATACGAGAGTCTGTTGAAGCGGGGTGTGTTAGAGATGGAGGACAAGCGCCAAGTAGGATGGTAGGATGATGGGTATCTACGCACACCATCTGAAGGAATGCCCTTGGATCCTGTTCCGTGGACAATCCAATGGGAGCGATCATTACCGTCCGGGTCGCAAGAAGGGGGTGGGGACTTACTTGACGGAACACGGTCCTGTCGCACGTGAGCGATAGTGAACGACCCAAACGTCGAGATACGGCGACGTACCAACAGATCATTGCAAAGACATTGTTGAACATGCTTGCCTGTAATGCGCATAAGATCGATCAGTATTTCCAAACATCACTGATATTGGCGAGGCTTACTGCATAAAACAATATAGCTGGGTAGGAATGTAAAGGTCAAACGAACCCGGGTCCCTAGTCAGTGTCGTGCCCACCGACGAACCTGACTTCGCTTACCATCACGCATGAGAAGACGGATCAATGGTGAGGTGGAGGTACTTCGGAACCCCATAGAGGACTTGCGAAGGCTATGACACACCATCATTAACACGATGCTGTCAACCACCAGTCTGCATTGTATATTAACCCCGAATAGACTGCCGTGCGCCATGATGACGCACGATGAAAGCCACAACAGCCACTGTGAGTGAGCCAAAGCACTGTCAGACTTCCTAATGTGTGTATGGAAAGAAATGTTACTAACACTATATGCTGCAAGCCCAAAAACACTATAGTTAGGAAAAGGCAAGGCACGAGAACGAAGTCGCATTACAGGGAATATCTTCAAAGCAGACACCATCCACAACTGGAAACACTACACCAACAATCCCATCAGTCCCTCTTGACATGTTCCGTTATCCGTATCACGCACCACTGCTATGTTGCCATATGTAACTCCCACCCCCAATCAACACGATAGTGTAGGTCGCATACAAGGAAATCAACCAAACCATGACACGGTAGGTGCATCCCCAAATTGCCCAAGCACGCATCGTCACGACAACTATGCTTGATCATAATCCACGACGAGGGTCAGCGAAAGAGGACTCACATCGAACGGATTCGCCAGAGAAGATCATGAATAGTACACAGTAGAGTGAGAACGCGGGGCAATACTAACATCCATGTGGAACGAGCTCAGGAGGATATTGTGAAAAGGAATGGAATGCATACTTCTTGTGAAAAAAGGGGCAAGAAGCCGGCTCCGTCGAGCGCGATCACCGTCTGTCCAACCAAGTTTCCATATCGGTTCAGCAGAAAGGCTACATTGACGACTGTCCACGGAGCCCTCCAAATATATTCCACCTGTCGGAGACTCTTAGCCTGGCCACCCGCACGCTTCAGATGCAACATACTTCGGAATAGAACGTGATCAGATAATCATACAAGAGCAACCAGCCACCAGAGACTGAGGCGCATCTGATGATGGCCATCGAACCGAGCCGGACAAATGTTAGTGAAGGGTGCTCTTCGAGAAATGATATCATTATCTTACTTACTTCAGAATGAACATTTGGTTCGGTAAGAAAAGGTTCGTCGACATAACGACTGCACGCAACCGAGTTTCAGCGAGACGACGAAGACAAGAGAAAAAAGCAGCTGCCTGCAACACATGCGAGAGAAGACAAGCATGCGACTTTCGGTTCACCGTCACGTTTAGTGCCTGGCCTAGTATCTGCACTCCGAACGCCACCAAAAAAGCACATTGTGGAAGGTACGCGGATGGCATGACCTAAATGCACGTTTTTGGGATGCTCACCAGCCAATGAGAGGGCTTCAAAAGGTCCTCAGCCTATCTGCAAAGCTGACGAGTAACGTCATCGCTTGACGACTCTCGATTTTGTAGCCATTCCTCCCACAGTCAGGGCAAATTGTTTCAGGGTCTTCTGTCACACCTAAGAAGCATGGGAAAGTGTAGCCCCTGTCTTGCCGGAGTCTGCTGCATCAGAGTTTCGATTACTTTTGCAACCAATCTGTACACTCTATATACTAACGCTACAGCATTCGAGCACTGGCGCCGGAGCAAGAATTCCGCGGCTACACTCGCATTTGCAAATCAGCAACTGAGTTCACAGAATGAGCTCCGTAAACAGGGGATAATTTAAATGTGGATCATCATGGGGGCTCATCTGTATAGTAGGAATACTTTATGACGAGTCACCACTTGGTGCTCTTTCCTCCAATCAGTGTTCTCAAAAGTCGATTTAAAATGGTAATTAAGGGTCCTACGAAAAGGTTTTTTCTCGAAAACTTGTTAGGACTGCTCTGTAGCAACTTTTTGTTTCTGATCGGGCCGGCGCCGCCCATTCAAGCGGCCGACGCCCGGACCGTTTCAGGTTGTTGGTGCGTCGCATCAATCCGACCTCGGACGATGTTCTCTCATGAGAAATTATACTTGGCGGCCCACCATCGCCAGCGATCACATTCTATGATGCATGAACGCGCGACTCGGATATATTCGGAACTCCGCTTCGGCACAGGAACCCACCAAGACCGTCAAGAAACCCTGCGGACACAACGGGTGACGATCAGCGTCTTGCGGACGAGCCTACAGAACCGACGAGGGAGCGGGGTGGCGAGCAGAGGCCGGGACGGGGGTACCCGAGGCGCTGAGAGAGCGCGCCGAGAGTAGGGGCAACCGGAGTCGAGGCGCGTCGACCGGAACAGCCCAAGAGCTCGCCTCACGAGGTCGAGGGCGCGGGAGGGTGGAGGAGGCCGAGGCTGATGTGTCTAAGGCGTCGGGAGGCGCCGAGGAGGATACAGGCGAGGACAGCGTCGAAGCGCGTCGACCCGGGGGGCCTGACGAACCGCCCGACAGGCAACAAGTTGAATCCGGAGGTTGCATGGACGTCCAGGTCGAGCCAGGGGCGAGACTGCTACCGAACGAAATTGGAGCGTCACGCTCGAAAGCGGGGACGCAGAGGTCAACGGCGAGGTCGGAGGGGCGCGCCGAGACGTGCAGGACGGTGGAGAGGTCCAGGGAGGTGGAGAGACCGGCAAACGGGGTAGCGGCGACAAAGGCGCAACGAACGGCGCCTGCGGCGAGCGACGACGATTCGCGTCGAAGAGGAAGTGCGTCAGCACCCGGAACGAGTCAGTAACCCACCAGACGACGACTCACCTGAACCACCAGAGCCGCCCGACGAACCCACGCAGCGACTGGACGAACCCCCAAGCGTCGAGCTCGAGGGGAAGAGTAAGTCAGTTGCTAACTGTGACGAAACATCTACCAGCGGCGATACGGACGCGTCGGGAGCATCCAGCCACGACGAGGGTCCTAGGAACCGGCCGAAAAGGCCTAGAAACGAGTCAGTAAACGAGCGCGAACGCTCTGAGTAGGGTGAAGAGGAGAACCCACCAAGGCGAGCTCGAGGGGAGCTCAACAAGCCTGTCGGCAAAACGGTCGCACCAGGCAATGTCCACAGCTGCCAGGAACGTCCCAGAGCGCACACGAACGACGGCGTCGACGGAACGAACGCGTCATGTCGAGATAGTGCACCAGGAGGCCAGATGGGCGAGTGGGACAGGTCGGGTGACGTCGAGGGGAATCGCGAAACGGTTGTCGACGGCGTCGGATACGATCGGATACGTCCCAGATGCGAGAGGAATGAGCGCATCGACGATACGAGTGCGCTACGTCGAGACAGAGGGTCAGAACACCATAAGGGCGAGCAAGTCGAGTCCGGAGACGTCGAGGTTGAATGGAAGGGCCAGAGCGATGGCGAAGGCGACGAGACAACTGGAATACGAGGTCGGAAGGACGGCACAACGAGTGGGACACGCTGCAACTGGAAACGAGTCGAAAGGGCCCGCTAGCTGAAGACACATCGAGTCAGCATCAAAGATTCACGCGCAATAAGACGACGCACATACCTGAGCCGTCCACGCCCCTTCCCAACGACCCTAAGCGACCCAAGGACCACCCGAGTCCACCGCGTCGTCGAGGACGACTCAAAACGAGACCTAGAAAAGTCAGTCGCGCCCGAGCGAACAGATACGCTCACCTTGTCGAATGGTCCCGTCGCGATCATATCGGTTGACTTATACACGACGAATATAACCTACAAATGTTAGTGGAAGACCTTAGAAGAGTTACTTGCCTCTGCTGGATGCCGCAAAAAGCCGAGGAGCGGAGATCGTGCGCCTCCATCAAGGACAGTGATAGTATCATACTAGAAGGGAGAAATGTGAGTCAATAAGAATGAGCCATTCATTCAAGTTATTTACTAGTAGTAAGTATTGCAAAGCAGCCGAAGTGAACAGCAGCTCAAAAGCTCTTCCATACCGAGCCACTCAGAACGACGAGCGCGCGGCCTCTTTCATGTAGTAGGCTTGCCAAGAAGGGCTCTACATTTGACTCCGGGAGTGTGACCTCGCTGACCGTGCGGGACGTTCAACGTCCCGAGTCTCCGTCACCTCGGAAGGAGCGGCATGCGTTGGATGCGGTGGTGGACAAGATGCGGTGTTTGCAGGCATTGAATATTCGTGGAGATGTTGCGAGCGAGCGCATGTTACGTCGGCGGCCCGAGACGTTTCCGAGGAGCCGAGGTTCCGGCGTACCGATGGTTCGATTGTCGTTCGAGGCCGTCCCGGGGATTTGGGAATGTAAAGAACACGAGTGGGCTGGGAGGGAGGTGGTCGAGGCTTGCTAGGGCGTGCGGACGTTGGTCGATACTCACTCAAGAACAAGCCTACTGAGTGTCGGACGACGAATTCGGTGATGGTGAACATTGTGGGTCAGGCCCAAGTACCAAATAACGGCTGGTTCAGCGATGCGTGCTGGGGTGATGTAATTCTTAGGCGTGTCAATGGTAACAACTTGAAGGGTTGGGAGGCGACCATACGATCTATCCCAATCGGGTCCTCGGGCTTGTGTAATTAGTACTGTCGGAACTTTTTTGGCACCAAAATAAGACATGCTAAGCCATTTTAATGAGGGGCATTCCCACCCCCCATTTTATGGCATACCAATGGGGGACAGTCTCATTATAATGATACGTTGTTCACTCTAGAAGAAGCTCGTTTTTTGTATTTCCAGGTTTCTGACCTCACAAATAGCTTCATCCATGGTAGATAGAGTACGCAACCTACATGTTGTCGCTAGAATACTACATCCGTGGAGCATTATAATGCAATGTGCTCCATTACAATGGAGTTAACAAGTACATAATCATATGATAAGCCGCCGGCATTAAAATGGCGGAAAAAAGTTGCGACAAATTTACATACCTACATAAATCCAAACAACCAACACCGTTATCGACGACGCAGCCCCATGAAGTTGCAGGGACCCAACTCTAGGAACTCCCAACACTTGCCTTTGAAGTCTCTACTGGCTGCGGGTCATCCGGGAGGTTCGTAGTGCACGACACCGACTCGGGGACAGCCTTAGACTGAGTGCTTTCGCCAGGTTCGAATTCAGCGTTGGAACACAACGAGCCAATCCATGGAATCTGGATGGAATGCGCACTTTGTGGCATCTATCGAAGGACCAGCGTAACAGCGTTTCGAAACCGACACCACTTCACAAAAATACACATGGACTCGTCAACAATACCGACCTATTCACGCTGTCAACTTTCGTACGAGCGTTTTGCGTTGCCTATATTGATGCATGTCCCGTTCGCAGCAGCACGTCAGCCTCATCCGAAATTCCCTCGTCGACCCCAAGTAAGTGGAGCAGCAAGCATCGGCTTCAGATCGAGGGAAGGGTGACGTCCCCTTATCGACCTCACGCTACCCAAAGTTGAGATCATGTGGTTCGCAATCGTCGGATGCATCCCGAGAGAGATACATGGGGCGCCTGTTCTCCCTCGCCGGGCCCGGATTCATTGTCTGCTTTGTTTCGCGCTTTCTGGGAGAGCGAGGTTTATGTTGGGCTAAAAGATGGTTTACTAATGAGGGATGATGGTGAGCCTGCTATAGTATCATGGTAGACATCGAGTTCATCCCTATGGTTTGAATGTTGTTGGCACCCACTGGCATCCCCTATCGCTCATGTTTGCATTAAGTTAGTGTTGCTCCGAGAAGTGAAACATACCATTACTACAGACCAGGGACGGTGACAGCGAGTGAGGAAACCATGATAACACCTCCATTAATGACGATGTACGATAAATCCAAAATGGTACGCGAATGGGGATTAATGACGTCAGTAAAGCGTCCTACTACCCTTCCCCGCCTCAGATCATCATGCTAGAGTAAACATACAGTAGGATAAGCACAAGAGAGCGAGACCCAGACCCAGATCCGGGAAAAAAAATAATATGTCCGTCGATCAAACAAATCGTCCACACATTCACCCCTCGTTCACCGCAGGGTCCCAGGTGGCTGTCTTTCATCGTGCCGGACGTTCCAGCAGTTCCAACGCAAAATCCGTCGATCCTCTCCTGGATAACACATCGGCGGGATGCCATAGCTCATCATCCATGGCTGCGAGCTGTTGGTCCACCACTCGACTCACATAGCTCGACGTATACGGTCGCGCTTGTAGTCCGCGAAGGTTGAGCACGAGTCGCTGTCCAGCGATGGAGAGTAATGGGTACGAAAATCTGTTGAAGCGTCGGTGTTAGAGATGGAGGGCGAGCGCCAAGTAGAATGGTGGGTATCTACGCACACGATCTGAAGGAATGCCCTTGGATCCTGTTCCACGGACAATCAACGGGAGCGATCATTACCGTCCGGGTTGCAAAAAGGGGATGTGGGACTTACTTGACGGAACACGGTCCTGTCGCATGTGAGCGATAGGAACGACCCAAACGTCGAGACACGGCGACGTACCAACAGATCATTGAAAAGATATTGTTGAACATGCTTGCCTGTAATGCGCATAAGATCGATCGGTACGTACAATCATCACTGACATTGGCGAGGCTTACCGCATAAAACAAGATAGCTGGGTAGACATATAAAGGTCAAATGAACCCGGGCCCCTAGTTAGTGTCATGCCCGCCGACGAACCTGACTTCGCTTACCATCACGCATGAGAAGACGGAGCAACGGCGAGGTGGAGGTACTTCGGAACCCCATAGAGGACTTGCGAAGGCTATGGCACACCATCACTAACACGATGCTGTCAACCACCAGTCTGCATTGTATATTAACCCCGAATAGACTGCCGCGCGCCATGATGACGCACGATGAAAGCCACAACAGCCACTGTGAGTGAGCCAAAGCACTGTCAGACATCCAATGTGCGTATGGAAAGAAACGTTACTAACACCATATGCTGCAAGCCCAAAAACGCTATTGTCAGGAAAATGTAAGGCACGAGAATGAAGTCACATTACAGGGAATGTCTGCAAAGCAGATACCATCCACAACCGGAAACACTACACCAATAATCCCATCAGTCCCTCTTGACGCGATCCGTCATCCGTATCACATACCACTGCTATGTTGCCACAAGTAACTCACGCCCCCAATTAACACGATAGTGTAGGTCGCATACAAGGAAATCAACCAAATCATGACACGGTAGGTGCACCCCCAAATTGCCCAAGCACGCATCGTCACGACAACTATGCTTGATCATAATCCACGACGAGGGTCAGCGAAAGAGGAGGACTCACATCGAACGGATTCGCCAGAGAAGATCATGAAGAGTCCGGAGTAGAGTGAGAACGCGGGGCAATACTAACATGCACGTGGAACGAGCTCAGGAGGATAAAAGGAATGGAATATGTACTTTTTGTGAAAAAAGGGGCAAGAAGCCGGCTCCGTCGAGCGCGATCACCGTCTGTCCGACCAAGTTTCCGTATCGGTTCAGCAGAAATGCTACCTTGACGACCGTCCACGGAGCCTTCCAAATATACTCCACCTGTCGGAGACTCTTAGCCTGACTACCTTCACACTTTAGATGCAACATACTTCGGAATAGAATGTGATCATATAATCATACAAGAGCAACGAGCCGCCAGAGACTGAGGCGCATCTGACGATGGTCATCGAACCGAGCCGAACGAATGTTAGTGAAGGGTGCTAATTTCGTGAAATGATATCATTATTTTACTTACTTCAGAATGAACATTCGGTTCGGTGAGAAAAGATTCGTCGACATCACGACTGCACGCGACCGAGTTCCAGCGAGACGACAAAGACGAGCTGGCACAAAAAAGCCACTGTCTGCAACACATGCGAGAGAAGACAGAGTCACATCTGACTTCCGGTTCACCCTTTTAGTGTCCAGCCTATCTGCACTCCGAACGCCACCAAAAAAGCACATTGTGGAACTTGAAGGTACGCGGATGCGGCATGACCTAAATGTACTTTTTTGGGATGGCCTCCCAGCCAATGAGAGGGCTTCAAAAGGTCGTCAGTGAGTGACATCAAGCGATAACGTTACAGTCTACTTTGGAGGTTTGAACGGCCCAAATTATCTGGAACTTGGACGACAAAAACGCACATTTTGTGTGGCTGGTATAACCTAGATGCACTTTTTTTGGTCGCTTAGAGCTCACCACTGAGTCACCACATAGCCCGTCGGAGAGTCGTCAAGCAATCACACTACTCGTCAGCTTTGCAGATGAAGATTTTGTAGCCCATTCCTCCCACAGCCAGGCAAATTGTTTCAGGGTCCGTGGGGGTCACAGAACGAGATCCGTAAACAGGGGATACTGTAATTTAAATGTGGGGGCCCATTTGCGGGAGTACCTTATGACGTCACCGCTTGGTGCTCTTTCCTCCAATCAGAGTTCTCAAAAGTTCATTTGAGAAAGGCAATTAAGGGTCCTACGAAAAAGTTTTTTCTTGAAAACAAGGACTGCTCCGTAGCAACTAAGAGCTCATTCGGTATCCCTCCAACAAGTAGGATAGGATAGTAGCCGAGCTAGCCGAGTTACCAGCACAGCACCTAGAGTTCCCGCTCAGCAGAAAGCGAGTCTTCGGAGCTCGAACTTTGTTTGGAGGTGATCGATACGATGCCCTCACCCATAACCCTCCGACCTGAGCAGCGGCAACGCATCCTCCGCCACTTGGCACTTCTGTTCAACATCATCG
>JBBPKY010000813.1:0-13487 GCA_038089495.1 Xerocomellus dryophilus
GTGGGCCGGGTGGCTTGTGGGGACGACTGGCGCGATCGGTATATATATCGTGTGCCATCTTGATGGGGTGGTCGAGTGGACTCACCACGCGAACGTGCTCACACCATGCTCGAGCGCGACACTTCGACCAAGAATTGTGACTGCCATGAGATGCAATGTGTACCTCAAATGGGTGATTGGGGACCACAGGCGTGAGTCTATATAGCATTCAAGAGATTTGTGACACTCGGTGATCCCGCTGAGGATGCCCCTCGAGTACGCCTCCTTACCAGAGACAACTCCTACCCGGATCCTTGTTGTCGCACGCCATACCATGAAACGCTAGATTCGTCACATCTCACTGGGGACAGGCTAAGCCTGAACACGATGAGTGTGGTGCGGAACCGAGAATAGGTACGAGGATACTTCGCCTCAATCAGGCCGGATCTATCGATCTAGGTGGATAGTCTGAGGGAGCACCAGCACTGACATGCGTACTCATACGAACCATTGCACAAATACATCGTCTGCGTCACTAGTAGGTCGAACGAGTCCAGCTGGGTACAAATGCCACGCCGACGCACGTGCGTGGGATCCTAAAGCACCCACGCTGCGTCTGCCCGGTGTGAGTACATATCTAGGACGTGGCTTCTGCAGATGTATATCAGAACGTGTACAAGGGCAAATCTCAAATGTGAACGCGACCTGGTGTTACTTTACAGTAATGAGAAAGCTCGGCGGGAAGCACTGTTCCTCGGATCCATCAATGGTGAGGTCCACGATCAAACGATCCTCACATGACGCGTGCACGGGGCCACATCGTGCCAGTCCATCTTCCAGGGCAGTGGCACAAAAGTAAGGAAAACGAACATGATTGCCTCTGTTGGATCGCTGGTACTAGCCCCTGCCGTCATTGAAAGGATGAGAATTTTTGCAGGTGCAGTTCGCACCGCGTGTTACATCGTCCCAGATGTGTTCTCGTCGCCATCGTTGGAAGCTTGCATGGTTGAATTGGCTGGACTTCTGGTATGTCGTTCCACCGGGACTTGGCAACGCAACGCGATCGGCGATTTCGGATCTCTGAAAGAGGCAGTGGGTTCGGTGTGAGAATTTGAACGCTCGGACGGTCGCCCGATCGAGACCGCTTGACAACTACTAAGTAGTAAACGGTGCTGTTGCTCGTCGGAACGAACTCGGGTGCGATTACACAAAAATGAAGCAAGTCCTGGTGATCGCGGCGAGTCGAGCGTGTCTGCGTTGACTTCATCCCCACCCCCGAAACAACATGCGTCGGACAGCGACGTCGACCTCGATACCACCGAGGTAAAGAACGGCGAGTCCATCGCGGCGTTACGGAGAATGGTGCTTGGAAAGGTAGAGTACAACCCTTCCCAGACCGCGTGAGCCCCATGCACACTCTAGTGCTTTATATCGTCTCATCGTCCTTTGTAGCCCGGGAAAATACCTCGCGCTCGACTGCGAAATGGTTGGCGTCGGCATCAACGGCAACGAGTCCTCCCTGGCACGCGTCAGTATCGTCAACTACGCAGGCGCCGTCATCCTCGACGTCTTTGTACGACAACGCGAAAGGGTCGTCGACTATCGAACCCAGTGGAGTGGCGTCCGAGGCACTGATCTCGCTGGCTCAGGCATGTGTGTCGCAGCCGACTAAAGTATACCAAGCGGGACTGATTGTGCCGACATGGTCACCCATAGCCAAGCCATTCAAACAAGTCCAACAAACGGTGGCAGACCTGATCAAGGACCGAATACTCGTTGGCCATGCTATATACAACGATCTCAAGGTATGTGTACTTTGCATACAGGATACTTTTCTTGTAACCTTGCGCGCATACAGGCACTGTTACTTTCCCATCCGTCTCCTCAGGTCCGCGATACCCAATCGTTGGCGTATAAACACCGTGTCGTCAAATCCTGTCGCCCCGCGCTGCGCGTCCTCGTAAAACAAGAACTTGGCATCGTCATCCAGGGTGGCGAACACAGTAGCGTATGCCATCCACTTTTCTTGCATGATGGTGTCGTATGTCTGATGTTGATCGACTGAACAGGTGACGGACGCACGTGCAACGATGGCGCTTTTCCGATTGTACAAAAAACAATGGGAAAGCGGCCCCAGATCATTCCACACCCTTGTTCATCCACAATCGAAAAACAAGGTCGACGACGATCCTGCGAACGAAACTGTTGTCCAATCGTCGCGGCCCTCGCCACCCTCCTTTACGCGAGACAGGAAACAAAACACTCGGAATCGTCCGCGCTCCTTGATGATGGTATGGATGAGGTGACCGAAGCATCGAGCTCGTCATCACGAGCACGCTCGCCGCCTCCACCGAATGAACCACATAACCTGTCCTCGACACAGCGTATATCCACCTTTCCTAAACATCGCAAACAAAGCAGGTCACAGCCGCCAGTACAGTCGGCGTAACGAAAAGGAGTCTCGTCGGGGATCTCAACTGTCACCAGGACGGCCGGGGGCATACAGGAAGTCCGCAGGAAGGGCACGCGAACCGGGAATGATGGCGAAACGGGCAACGTCGTTGGAAATAGCTTGAAAGGCGGGAAGAAGACAGGCAATGTGGGGGAGAAGTGGTGGAAAAGCCTGGGAGGAGGCAAAAAGGGCAGCATCAAGCTGTGATAGCGGGTTCTTCTAAATGCACTCGACCCTGTGAACACCTATTTTGTGTATTTTCGTGAGTGTCCGTGCCTTAGCACCTGTGGCTCGTATTGTGACTGTCGCATCTGCCAGGCTGTGCCCCGTTAGCTTCGTGGCCCACCAAGAGGCGTGGCGGTGAACTCTTGAACGCATTCGAGCGGCAGTACCCCGAACGGGATCATCTGGATGCGTCCACCGGCGATGTGATTTCCACTTAGAAGAAATCGAAAAGTGATAAATGCTGAACCATTTCTCCTGGAAGGACTCACCGACACTCTCGGATTGGCCATCATACAGAGTACGCCCGTAGTATCCATTGCCCTAGCCACGCAGCCCCAAATTCACTAGCGTCGTGCACAAGTGTCGACAATCTTCACCGGACTCGAGCTCTTGATCTTCCACGTTCTTTCTCTTTCTCATACCTCTGACCTCGTCAGCAACGTAAAGCCCCTGCAAATATCAGGAGGTACTTAATATACAAGCTTCCATATCGAACATCCCGGAGCCAAATAACCCTTCGTGTCATGGAAATTTGCGACAATTCGGTCAATCTCATAGCCGCTGACAATTTGAATTTTTGCTTGTAATTCGAGCGAGCACGAGGTAGCCTAGAACGCGGACAGCTCGACAAGTGCGGCTGTGAATGGGAGTCACTTGACTGATTCACAGGGGGCGCCGCTTTGTCTCCTTTGGGTCAAGTGTATTGTTTTTAACCCCGTTTTAGCGACCCAGAACTTATCACGGTAAGAATCAAAACTGAATCGATGTCGGTTAACTAATTTTACGTCGATTGTGCCGGGGGGGTTCTCGGCGTGGGGCCTGGTCCCTTGTTCGGACGTGGACCGAACATGGCCAGTGACCTGGCGAGCAGCCAACTCGGAGGAAACATCATGTTTTGGGACACGTCGACACATAACGAGACTGAGTTCGCGGCGATCTGGTTGAACAAGCCTGAAGTTGCGATGTATGCCAGTGTATCTTCCTCACACTCTCACCAGACGTCCGCTTTCTCGCGGTTGGTGGACGGGACGGGAAAATCACCATCAAAGGTCTATCCCAAATCACTGTAAGGATCGTGCATTTTTGAATCCTGGAGATTTTACTGCTAATACGTCTTTACAGGGTGTCCGACTCCTGTGTTTCGTCTAAACCTTGTATTCCAGGGACCTTTGATTCATATCGGCGATGTCGCACTCCGTTCGTGAGAGCAGGATACGCTCGCGGACGCGGAAGTGTTGTTGACGCAGCAATTGCTGAGTTCCCAACCAAGTCATCCTGTACCAATTCCTCGTAAGTATTCTTGTGCGACCACGTACGCGACACAGGGACACAGAATTCGAAGGATGTCAAAAAGGTGCTTCTTGCTCCGCTTTCTCACAAGCTTGCACTGACTCGAGTTTACACCAAGTCCATCGAAATCCGGTCATCCGTCGTTGACTTATCGCAAAGCGTGTACTAGCGCTTTGGCACGCTGAGCACAGCGATGCGATATCGTGTGTGGACGACCTCACCGCTACGGTGCACTTCAACGCGATATAGATATATCTGTGGCCCCTCGGAAACTCGCAAATGGAGCGTAGTGGCTACGAGCATGTAATGAATTTATTTGAGCGTCCACGAGCCCAAATGTCACTGACCCCACACGAGTAGACCCTCTTGGTGATCTCACTGATAGGATCACTATCAACTATCTCGCGACTTATGGTCATCGGTGACCGTCTTGGCAGACATCTGGATGAAGGTTTGATGGTCTCGGCATCGCGATTCAACAGCCTTCTCTGCGAAGCCTTAGTATGCGCTGTGCTACACACGCAGAGTAATTCCTGAAGATGATCGACGGTTCCATCCAATCGACATGACCGGACATATCACGAGTCAATGTAAGCGTGCGGACTCGGAACAGCTAAGCAGAAAACACCCTCCTGGGACCGCCGATTGCCGCGTCAGTGTCCCCCACATACTCACACGAGAGCACGACAGCGGGCAGTAGGCACATGACGGCTTGAATTCTGAAACTTGGTGATTGCTGCAGTCGACAGTGCTTCCGCGTCCGGCTTCCATGAAACGAGCGCAACGCAGCCAATAAGAATGGAGGGTCCCTGGAAACGGATAGGACAGAAGATCGAACGCCGTGTAAAAGGGCGACCGGAGAAGGATGGATTAGCAGCGAAATTACCAGCCTCAAAGATACACGATAATTGCGGATAAGTAGTCGGAGTCAGCACAAATTTTGTGAGCACAAGACGAGCGACTCTGATATACTTGCGCTGCCCCCAGACCACAAGCCGTCGTCCTGTTTGCATGTGTCCTGGCTCGCATCGCCCACAGTGTCTGCGCTTGCCCAGTACGTGCACGCCGCCTGCCTACCCTGCATCACCCCTCCGAGTCGCCACCCACTTGCAAGCTCTCACCCCAACCCCTCGCTCACCGCTCGGTACTCACAGCAAAATCGTTGGTGCGTGTACAGCCAGCACACGGAGCCCGCTTATCCCCTTTCAGCCCACATTACATACAGCGTGCGCGCGCGCCTAGTGCATACACGCAGCCCACCTCGTCCTCGGGAGGGTGTATCGCCAGCGCACACCCCGCTGTGCTTGCCCAGCCTGTTTCTCCCACGACACTCGCACTGAACACGCGTGGAGCTCATACGACCCACCGTGCGTGCATGTTGAGCGCGCGTCCGCTCGGCCGCATCATCCACAGCGCATGTACCGCGCACGCACGGAGCCCACTGACCATAGTCATCATCTGTAGTGCGTCCATTCCCATCACCCGCAGTGGGCGCATCGCACGAAGCCCACTCACAGTCATTCCCCTCTTTCCGTGCAAGCACGGAGCTAAGCGCTCGGGGACCCACATGTTTGCTCGTCTCTTTCAAATCCGTGGCCACCCGCGAGCTTCCAAATCACTTGATTGACCGTCCATAGGGATGGGTTCGAGGATGGTGCCGCGAACGGCGCTGATCCGGACTGGCCTCCCCCCTCTTCTTCGCGCGCTGGCAGTGGTTCCCGGGCGGTATGTTGAATAACGTTCGCTGGGCGCGTCGTGTATAGCACTCCGCCAAGTGATCGTACAACAGGCGTGCCCAAGTGTCGACAATATTCACTAGACTCGGGCTATTGATCTTCTACTTTCTTTCCCCTTTTTGCATCTCTGACTTCGCCAGCAACGTAAAGCCCCTACAAATATCAAGAGGTACTTAATAGACAGGGTTGCATAAACGACCATATCGAACATTCCGGAAGCAAATAACCCGTGGAAGTGATAGCTCGGTACTTGGCTGACAAATTGAAATCAGGCTTCTAATGCGAGCGAGTACGAGTTTCATCTCTGTAGGTATGTAACTTGGCTAGACAGCTTGACAAGCGCGGCTGTGAATTATAATGATTTGACTGCTCCACAGGAGCGCTTTGTCTCCTTTGGGTCAAGTATGTTACCACGTTTTAGGGACCTCGAACTCAGCGTGGATAAGAATTCACACTGAATGAAAGTCGGTTAACTAATTTTACGTCGATTGTGCCAGGAACCACGATTCTCATCTTCACTGACATAAAACCTGGTGGGTAACTTTTACTCCGCAATATCCCATGTTCGGACGTGAACCAGACATGGCCGCATGGCGGGCAGCTAACTCGGAGGGGATCGCGCCCAAGAACCAAATTATTGACCCTGCAATGATCAGATCACTTATCGGTGCCATCCTCTTCTCCACAGGCGCTACTGACGTCCAACTTGGGACTCCCCCTCCAATTCCACAATACGTGGTGATAAATCGCGTCTAATTAGGCTGCCTCTTCGTTTCGCTTTGATATACTTGGTCGCCGCCTTATTTCCCATCCATTTCCGTGCTCGGGGGATTCCCCACATACATGCCTCGCGTTTCTTCCTCGGAAGGTTTAATTGCATCCCGAAGCTTGGAAGCTTGATGGTTTTTGGGCACTCCAGGCTCCTGAATAATGCCAAAGGTGTGGATCAGGACTAGTATGGAAGTTCGTCCGAATCAGTTCTAGTGTCTCTTTGCGAGTGTGTTTTGAATGTTTTGAATTCTCATTATTCCCAGGTGAGCGACCACGACGCTGACAGTACGAAATCATGGGTTCCTTGAAAGCAGCAGTCACGCACAGTCAGGCGAGCTGCGAACGCCGCATTGTTACAAGCTCACTAGAACGTAATTCTTCGGTTTGCCTCGAAACGGCTGCTCGCCTTGGCGAAGCTTCTGCCAGTGGTCTATTCATGTGAGTGGCGTAGAGACAGTGATTACCGGGGGCGAGTTTGGACCGTGCACATTGAATAAAGCCGGGAGTTGAGGCAGCCGACGGACCGGGGAGACCCGGCTAGGCCGACCCCGTTCTCAGGAGAGCTCCCGCCGCGACGACGTGAATGGAAGGAAGCAATGATGCTGACTAACTGTGCACACAAGGACTAGCTCTGACCCCTGCTACTGCCCACGACCCGACCTGCCATGCCAGGCTTCCCCGGTACAACCGATCACTCCTCTGACATTCATGTCCTCGGAGTATTTGTTGTACAGTGCGAATCACTCAAAATAGGCAACTCACATATAGGCAGAAACAAAATGGTAATAACACTTCCACAATGGCAATAGATGGTGTTTAAACTGTATGTATGTACTCTATGCCACTAAAACAAGGTCGCTATCTCGTTAGAATTTTGAAAATTTGACTTTGAGAAACTGGGACTGCTCGAAAAGTGAACTTGAACCGGCGATGGTCGGAGTTACCATATTTGGACGTCGGAGTTACCGTATTTGGAAGTCTAACTCCTCGTCGCCCGCTCAGTTCAACAGTAGTGGAACGCTCATCAACACAGCCGGTCCACAGCGACGGTGAGACTTGTATTTTTTTCACAGCGAATTCAGCCTGTTTCGCATTGAGGCCCCTTCTGTAAATTGATCAGTAAAATTCAAATAGAGAATGTATGTAGATTTACCTGTAAGCATCCATATATCGCCAGCTCTTTCGAAAAAATGCACGCATTGTCTTGATTGGGCAGTCATCCAAAATCTCGGGCACGAGACGTCTTGCAGTCAAGAATCTGCCATCAGCCACGACACGGAAACCTGTTATCGCCGCATCAGTCCCATCTGAGTCACACCATGGGAACATTCCTACTTGCACTGGCGAACTCACGCGCTTTCCCCCAACCCCAGTACATTTCAATCGGATTTAACTCGCAATGAAACTTGGGAAGGAACCAGCACTTGTGGCCAGCTTCCTCGATCACGATCTGGATAAGTGGCCTTTCGTCCTTGAAATCTTGCTGACTTGTAAGCATCTTTCGCATGCAGCAATCCGTTCGCGCCAGTTCGTGGACGGCCGCGTTCGCGGCGGCAGTGTCGTCGACCTCGTCGGTCCCATCAGCAGCGGCTGCATGTGCCTCACGAACACGCCGCTCTTGTGCTTCGCGTGAGAGCTTGCAGGTTTGGCATTCGCCAACTACCTTTCCGTTATTGGCCATTTCCAGTACTGACAACAAGCCCCGCTCCTCCAGAACTCGCTGCATACCCTTTGGCTGCCCACGGAATGCATGGTCTGGGTGTCCAGGGGAAAGGTCTGCAGGAAACACCATCGTCTGGACCTTACCACGTAACGACAGATTTGGATTATCCATCGGAATCAAGGTGTTGTGCATTGCCCTTTGTTTTCCTCCGGGTTTAACATTCATCTCTTTTGCGTTTAGGGCATCCTTTGCAAAGGCTCCGTGAGCCGAAGACTGGTCAAAAGTGAACTCGGCAGTCGCATTTGGATACATTCAGTTGAAGATCTGAATTGCACGTTGGACCTGTGCACGGACCCAAGTAAGTGTTTCAAAAAGAATATTGAGATCAAAACTCACCTGTACGACGAGCTTTTCATTCGTCCAAAAACCATCATGGTTTTTACCAGGATATATAATTTCGCGTGCATCAACAAATTCCAGTCGTTCTGCGGTGGGGAGCTGCATGTTCTCTTCACGCTGAGCTGGCGACAAAGTAAGTCGTCCTGTGTGTTCCACAATGAAATCCGAGATGTGAAGTGCGCGTCCTTGACCCTTTTTCCTCAAGGGCATTTTGCCATCGCGCACGTACACACGCCGTTGCAAGTCATTTGCACGAAATATTGTTTCGTCGTGCATGATCGGAATGTGCAACTTCTCGCCAGGATACAGGTTAGGTTCAACTGGTTCAAGTTCCTCATCCATATAGGTACGTCGCAGCCTGCCATTTTTTGTTAATGGACAACCATTCATGCAACTCGGTGATGTGGACTTGTACCTCTCGTTCTCAGCAAATTTCCTCAAGAACTCTTGCCGGTAAGTGACCACATCTTCTCGCTCATGCCCATCCACATAAATTCCTTTTTTTGCTTCTTTCAGCTCGTAACCCAATTTAGCAAGCCATCGCCGTGCAGTCACTTCGGAAATCTTCTCGCCGCCAGTATCCAGTCCCAACAAAGGCAATATCACCTCGTTCACCTGTTTCATGAGACGAAGTGGTGTAATCTGAGAAATGGGTCAGTATTGGTTATATTGACCTCTCCCGACCACTTACCTCGCCATTTGCAAGCACAGTCAGATATCGACGGACGGCTGATGCAATCCGTTCGTTGTTCAATAACGATGGGTGAGCATGATGGTTACCCTTGCTGACAGGGGGTAATGTACGGAATTGACTGATGTATCAATACAGAGCTCGAATTTTCCGAGCCATGTATGGACCCTTGCCTATGGAGACTGCAATCACATGGCTTGCCTTTAGCATTGGGGCCTTGATCTTCGGATTTCCTTGGTACTTTGTCCATAGGGCAACGAACTGTTGGAGTGAATCGAGGTGGAACATCGAGGTAAATGACTTATATTTTTTTGCTTCCTCCATAAGTCTACTGATCGTTTCGAGAACTGGTTTTGAGTTGGTTTCCGTGACTTCATCATCACCTGTCATGTCCAAAAATGAGGTGAGTGGAATGTCTGCATCTGTATTGTCGCCATCTGCTAACCCGGAACCCGAATGATTTAGCTCAGCACTGGTCAAGTCAGGGGCAAGTTGGGCAACATCAATTCCAGTCCCAGATTCATCTGCCAAGTTGTGACTTGGGCTTGATGTATCGGACTCGGATGTGAGCATGCCAGTGAGACCAGTTACATTGGAACTTGGGCTCGGGCTCTGAGTCAGAGCTGGACTTGAAGAGATGCCCAAAGCGACCTGGCGATGACTCGTAAATTGGTTTGATAGTTTGGCCTGGGGCCGAAAAAAGGATGTGATCTTTTGATTGTTCTTTGCAGCCTTTTGCAAGTGGCAATCCTGAAGGTATGTTGATGTACGACCTGTGCCTGTGTATGTTGGCATGGACCACATTGGCAATATCATTGCAGGTTGGACCTCCTTCATTGAACATACAGTAATGTTAATCTGACTTTTCGGCATTAACAACACTTACAGGGAATTTAACCATGGTTTTTGACCAAAACTGATGTGCTGTGGTTGCAGCCTCACATGCGCACATTGCAACATAATCATCAGTCTCATCAGCTGTCTGATACTGTGCAATAGTATTGGTGAGGTCATCACCAATTTGTTGTCATTTGCTGACACCCAGGCCTGCACCTGTAGAGGCAATCTCAAAGTCTACATCAGATTCCTCATCATTACTATCTCCTGTATCCTCTTCAATTTCAGAGGTGTCCATCAAATTGAAGGACAAGTCGAAGTCAGTACTGTCAGACTCAGAGCAGTGTGGTTCTGAGTCAATGTCGGACTCTGATTCTGGCTGGTAGTCTTGATCGAGGGTGATTTCTAGTAGATCCTTAATGAATCCACTGTTGAAGGCCTTTGCTCAGGAGGCTCTTTGCTGTTTTGCTTGTCTCTGTCGCTTTTTCAGGCGGGTCATTGGTTTCTAATGTTTGTTGCCCCGAGCCACAAAAGTGAATGATTACGTAATCAGATGTTTTTTTTTCAAGAATGCAGAATTACGCAATTTTTATCATATTTCAGTCTAAAAATGTAATCTCAGAGCATCCGGACTAAAACTGTGGGCTCAGCGGAGGTGCCGCCTTATGGTGATTCGCACTGTAAGCTACCCTGCAAGTGTGTAATAGCTTACAGCAACAGTTGATTACATTTCCCAGACGGTGTCCCATCCAGACATATTGGTGGGACAGAACTACTAGAAGTAGATCAACAGAACTGCCGCTGTCCCTCTGCAGTGCCCACATTGTCCAGTATATGGAATGGCAGCCTGCTTGAGATGGAATTCTTCCTGTTAAAGTATAGCACAATCAGAACTACAACTGCGAGCCAAACAGAAGGGTCACCAATGAGGTATAAAAAGCTAGCTGGCTGTCAATGCTCCGCAGCGTGAAGCAATCCAGATTCCAGTCGCCCTCCAGTCATCCATACTCACACTCTTGTCGGCTTCAATCATGTCTGATCCCTACACGAGGCATTTGACTTTCAAGGTGTGAGTACTTTCTCTTTACTCTCGACAACCAGCGTGTCTTCTTAATCCCTCACCATCTCTTTCACATACAAACACAGCAACAATCTCAGATGGGCCACTACTCTCGTGTTTACTTTCGACCAGCCAGCCGATGGTTTGTTCAGGGGAAAATTCCCAGTAATCTGGGAGTGAGCTTCTTGCCTTCTGTCCTGTAGCTCTTGTTGACTACTCTCATTCTGCAGATCGTTCAACTTCCATCCCACAGGTAAACCTCTATTAAAATACAATACACATCTTACGTATGAGTGACCATTCAAGGTGTATTTCAGGCAACGATAACATATCACAACCAGTGAGTGAGGAGCCGATGGCACACCAAACCAATTACCAAATGTCATACTGCCTTTCTAGGCTTGGCTTCCTTAAACCTGTGGTAGACTCGGGTATCATTGTGGATAGTGCTGCTTCTCAGCCTCTTGAAGTAGTCACAAGAATGAGTGGATTGCATTGATACTAACCCTACGTAGCCTTCAGAAACGACAACATTACTTGTGGACCGTACTGGCAGATTTTCCTTCACAGTAAGTTTACAAGCATTCATATTCCCAAGATATTGACCAATAGGTGCAGAGCCCCCAGTCAGGACCTGTCAATGATGAGACAGTAGTAAATGGCACATCTAAGAGTGAGGACATTGCCCTCAGTGAGTTACCAACATGATCACCAAATATGTGTGTTGAATATACCGTCTTGGTAGGCTTCGCCCAGGGCCCCAACCAACAACTTACACCAGTGTATTATTGGGACCCTAGTAGCTTCCAGTGCGTCATACCGTTTCCTTATTCAAACAAGAGCTAAGTAGGGTATTAATCTACGAACCTAAAGGCCCTCTGGGAGCATCAAAACGCAGTTCTCCCCCGTCCTGCGCGCCTACATCATATCTGAGTATCGAGGTGCTGAGATCATCAGGGGTCCGATTTCCGCCCCGTGCATCTTCGAAGAGGACCTCTCGAGACTTCCCGAAAACACCATTTGTATCCTCACATCCAACCCTGCCACTGGTGCTTTCAAGATAACCCCTGAAGATTCCTAGGGCTGAGTTGACTTCGAGTGCTGCGAGCTTTCAGTGGAACCAAATGTGTAGTTATAGTTGGATCGTCGTGTGGGCGGTTGTATGATTATGTGCATAAAGGCAGAGGAAATACTCGAGGAATGAATGACTTGAATTTGCTTCACGCAGCGAGTCACCATAAATATTTGGATCTGCCCTGTGATCACATCGGACTCGGAGTATTATTCACACAGTATTCGAATCGCAACGACAGTCAGTCCTGACGCCGTTCGAGTCTACGGCCTCGATGACTGCCTGGTTATAGTTTGAATGTCAACACATAAAGCTCCCCCAATCTAATGATGGATGAATACCTCTTTGCTGCTTCTGACAGCTCGATCAAGCAACGTCGAGTGTCTACTGGCTAGAACGCTCGGAATGCCCACTTCCCCGTCGCGGCAGCTCTCTGCGCATGACCCTATGAAAACATAGGGAATCCATCGCGCCAACTGTCGGTGGTACGCACCATCATGTTTTGGGGTACGTCGACACAGATCGAGTTTGGCCTCGTTAAACCAGCCTAGGATTCTTATGACTATCTCGCGACGTATAGTCATCGGTGTGATGGTGAGTGATTCCTGAGGATGATCAACAGTTCCATCCAAACGATCGACATGACCAGACACATCACTGAATGCATTTGAAACAGAATCGTACAAGTGTATTTCAAACTCCGCGAGCGTTAGTTACCCTCGGTGAGCCCGACCATCTGTTCAGCAACGGCGCCTCATGCAACCATCGGTTACCATGTCATAGACCCCAACACCACTGAAGAAAGTGGGTGATATCAATATTGAAGCTTAAGAGTGGAAGGCGAAAAGATGCATTGACTGCCGCTGTTGGTACGAGTATCTTTGTTTATTCTGATTTGCTTCGTGGGCTTGATACTTTGGTCGAACTGCAACAATCAATGACCACTCGCTCGTCTACTTTTTACTGTTGTGATGAAGAGGTGTTCGTTTTACCAGAGGAGGCCCCTTCATCACAACAGTAGGATAACGCGAGTCATGTATTCCACCGAGTCTGCGGTCTTGGAATGGTACGGGGGAATCCAACGCACTCAAAACACGAATTGACATCTCCGATACATACTTTCTGCACGTTTCCGTGTGGTTTGATTATGGTACAGTGCATACTAGAAACATGTGGTTCTTCCGGTCATCACGAGGATTGCGCGGCAGCCGCCTTCTTGCGGGCCTTTCTCCTCTTTCGCTTTGCGCTTCCGTTCCGTCTCCTTCCAAAGTACGGATTGAAAATCTCCCGCAACAATTCTTTCAGCAATCCT
>JBBPKY010000814.1:0-13443 GCA_038089495.1 Xerocomellus dryophilus
GGCAAAGGCTGAGATAATACTCGCTCGGAGATATTGCACCAGGAAAGGAAGGGTTTCGTCGAAAATAGTCGATCCTCCGGGAACAGGTCCGACTCCAAGGGGGGCCAACAACAGGATTGCTCGGTGGAGGGCACCGCGCATCAGGCCATGTGCAACCGCCGAAAGGAATGCACAGAAAACGAACGCAATGCGATTAGCTGGACGTGTTTCACGCGGAATGTACAATCCACGCGACCATTCCCAGCCATGACCACGATAGTTTGAGGCGAGGTCAAGAGTATCCATGATGATTGACGGAGAGCTATTCGCAGGACGGAGGTGTCGTACGAGTGGCTCCTTCGCAAACGTCCAGTCAAAGGCACGTGTGGCAAAAGAAAACACGAAGAGCTGGAAAGAACCTATGTGAGCCTGTCCTCTAGGGACGTTTGAAGAGGATTGTGTCAAAATACACTTACCACCATGTCAATGTTGAGGTATTTTCGCTCGGGCTTGCCTTGGGACATATCCACGGAAAGTGCTGCACGCAATGCTAACAGCACGATAAGAGGCCTTAATGCGACACGGGCAGCGCGCGTCTGAGGTGTGACAGCCAACAGTGCCACTACGAAGTTGCAAACTACCGTAGGGAGGACATACAACACAAACGTGGTGCCGTCGATAGGGATTTTGGTCGATGGGACACCAAGAGCATTCTGGAGAGACGGTGCAACGAAGGATGCGAAAGACGTGAAAGACATAGTTGCCAGTGGGTCCTCTGGTGTCTCGATTGCCCTGCAGTTTTAAATTTTAGCCAAGAACGGGAAGTGTCATCTCTTGATGGGCGGGTATGATTGCGGGTGTAACCTTTTGTGTACGACATGCGCTAGGGCCGCCGCCACCGATCGACAAACCTAGCCGAGTTGCCCACAACCTTGGACGACTCGTTTTAGGCATAGTGGTGAAGTACCTTCAAATTTAGCAACTCGTGCTGCCGCCGATCTACAAGTTAAATGAGCCTGCCCGCCAGTGGCACCAGCCTGAACGCCCAATTGGGGATTTGACCGCCGAAATAGCTTAGCCGTGCGTAGGACACTTTTTGGGATCGCTTGGATGCTCATCATCCAATGAGAGGGCTCGCTTCGTTGCAAAAAGTCGTTACAATAACGTTGTATATATTCCTGCTTTGCAGATGACTGCAAGACCCTCTTTTGAATCGTCTAGGTGCCCGCCAGCCAGTGAGAGGGCTTGCCTAGTTACGAAGACTTCGTCGCAGCCGTTCATTTTGGCTGTTGTGTCGATGCGGCGGCCCGGATCTGCAAAGCTGACGAGCAGCGTCACGGTTATCGCTTGACACCCATAAGTGACTCTAAAAAGAGTAAGCGAGGCATAAATCCTCCGAGTCCCCTGTACGCTCGGTTAACTTGGTTTGGTCCTTCAGATTCGGATAAAATTTCAGCTATAGAATCGTAAGATTCGTAACAGATATAAGGCCGGCCCGTGTGGTAATTGAAGGAATCTGTCAGTATGGAAACTTTTATTTTGCTTTCGCTCAGTCCACTCATCAGCTTGCTCATTCTCTGTGCCTTCCATGGCGTTTCTCTTATGACCAGGATACATAAGGGCGTCACCAGCGGATCCATCGATCGGGAAAAGCCCACCCTTGAGAAAAACGTCAAAAAATGTAGCAGGCCCACCAGAATCTTTATTCCGAACGTGCTTGCCAGATGGCCATGGCCTCGTCGGATTAACCCAAATTATGCTGTGGTCAAGAAGGACTCTGATGCTTGGTTATCGAGCTTCCAAGCCTTCGACCACAAAGCCCAGGATGCCTACAATCGTTGCGACTTCAGTAAGTGCTTTCTTTCATAGTATTCTGTCCGGATACTCATTTTGTTTGATAGACCTCCTCGCCTGTTTGGCTTACCCTAAAGCCAGAAAAGGTAAAGTCACCGTGGATACATCGATTATTTACTTCGTAATTCATTCCGAGTCAGAGCATGCCAGATCTGGTTGTGATCTCATGCATTTGTTCTTCGTGTTCGACGAGTATTCTGATAGGTCCACGCCCTCCGAGGTCCGCAAGCAAAAGAACGTGGTCATGGAAGCACTCAGGAATCCCCATACACCACGCCCGAAAGGAGAGTGGATTAGCGGGGAAGTGGCGCGTCAGTAAGTGTGCTGATAGTTTCGTCAGAAGGTTGTAAGACGATGTTTACTCGACAATAGGTTCTGGGAAAGGACCATACAGAATGCCACCGCAATCTCGCAGAAGAGGTTCATCCAGCACATGGACGAATATCTCGAGGGTGTCGTGCAGGAGTCCATCGACAAAGAGGATCATCGCATCCTCGATGTCAAAAGTTATATCGATGCCCGACGCCGTACCAGCGGCGTGAAGCCTTCGTTTTCCATAATCGAGCTAGGACTTAACATCCCTGACGAAGTAATGGCACACCCGACCATTCAGGAGATGATTTTATCAGCCGTCGACATGGTTGCTTTCTCTAACGTCGGTGAAAATCATGAGAAGCTCTTGCATGTGCTGACGTGATCGCGTTGAAGGACATCTTTTCCTACAATGTCGAGCAACTGCGTGGACATGACCTCCACAACATTATAACGTGCGTGATGAACGAGCACCATACAGACGTGAATGGTGCTGTGCTGTGGGTCGAAGATTTTCTTCTTGGAGTTGCAGAAAGGTTCTATGCAGCCTTGGAGGCACTTCCCCAATGGGAAGAACCCTTGAACTCACAGGTCAAGGAGTATTGCGATGGCTTAGGTCAGTGGGTGCGGGCTAATGAAGACTGGAGCTTCGAGGGCGAGAGGTACTTCGGTAACAAGGGCCTCGAGATCAAGGAGAACAGATGGATGTTGCTCCTGCCGAAGAAATGCGCAACAGAAATTGGCCCCGTTCACATCGATAGTTCCCTTTTGTAGCCCAACATGCTCGATGTTCAACAATGTGAACACAGCTCATATTTTAACTAGAAGGGGCTCTATCAACATGAGATGCGTGACCAGGGTCGAGACGGATGACTCTCGGCGAGCGCGCGAGACCACTAATTTAAAAATACATATTTTGCGCAAATCAATTCATCGACAGCGCCCACCAAGATGGTGATCACCCAGAGCAGTATTTGGGTGAGTGACTGGGCGGGTGACCGGTGAAAAATAACTGGGATCCGACACCAACCCGACCGTCGAGCTGGGCACTATCACTGGGACGACCTCAGGCTAGCACAGGGAACTTGCAGGGAACGATGGTCGCAGATATGACTCACTGTCCAGAGAGCTGTAGTCGACGTTGTTGACCGATTGTTGTATGATGTTGCCAATGTTGAATCGTCGCTTTCTGAACCTCCGGGTCTGGTGTCAGCGAGGTGTCGAGGCAGCGACATCGCAATGTGTAAGTAATTATGCTACGGCCTACGGGCTAATTCGCGAACGACCTCCCGGGGCACTCCTTCGTCGATATCAGGAATCCTCATTCGGGTTCGTGAATCTTGTCCCAATCACTACTCGTAAAGAGACTCACTTCAATCCATTGTCCTTCAACGGACAAACGGACAAAAAAGGACGCTCACCAGTGATTTGGCATGGGGATACTCGCTCTGATCAAACAAATCAGGCCATATAGGAACACACCGAAGCCGGGCTCGCACTAGCCAATGTGACCGATACCAGACTTCCTTGAGCACCGGAGGTGCCGGTGTCACCCTGACGTGACCGTCCCTCGCCATCGTTGACCCCTTCAAGGCGACGTATGTACAGTCGACTCCCTCATAACACATACCTTACATAACCTGTATTCACGCCCATGCTCGAGCCTGAGTGTTCCAGCACTACCCTGGAGAGCACTGTGTTCCGATACACGAACCTGGGAGGTAATCAACTTGAATCTTCAAGTTTCCATACTTTACGTGTCTCGTTGCATGATGATGATGATCCGGATCGTGATGCCACTGATCCCGGAATGAATGTGAGCCTTCAAGTTGGATAAAATGCATTAGGCCGTAATCACAGTAAAATTTACTAATCAGGGAAAGTATTCAGGACAAAGGGTGGTTGAGCGGGGCCAAGGGAAGACCTAAAAGACCAACAAACTATTAAACCATATTAGCTCGGTGACTTACCTGCAATGACGCAGAGACGTCGCTTCTCTATTGTTCATGGGTACTGACGAATTCGCTTCGAGCATGATCTGTGACGGTAAGTGCTCGACCTACCAGAGGATTTCATCCCGGAACGGCCGCGACCCTCGGATGAGCGCTTCATGCCAGGGTCCATCTCACTCAGATCTTTTTTTTCTTAGTATTAGGCAGAATGTACTTTGGGAAGCGAGATGCTGAGTGCTCACGTCAGTTACGGCCGCCTGCCAGTGAGCATGTCACAATAATTCAAGGGGAGAGCTAGGGATCGGCTGTCCCCACTCGAGGACGAGCGAAGTGAGCTGGCGGAGGATCCTGCGGGATCCTCATCCTGCGAACTATCCATGCGTACATGGTCACCACTCCTCTTGTCCGTGGACTTGGCTGCTTCAGACGGGCAAAGGGCATGGTTGATCTGCATAACTCATATTTGGCTATGTTTGCCGACCAAATAGCGACGCGTCGGTAGAGAAATGATTACTAGGTTTGGACATGCAAGATTTGAACTGTTTCAGATCTATGGTTCGCGGGTACCGATGAGTCTGCATAACAGTTTCCCGTATCGTTATTCGTAATCACTGAGCCATTCAGGAATCGTATCATATAAAACCGGTTTAAGTAAACTCCATGTTCGAACTCCATGAACATGGCGTTCATCGTGTCCGCCTTCTGTTCGTCCCTTGCATCGCGGTTCCCTCTGCCTGAAATCACGGGGGTCCACCTCCTCGATGTCACTCTTGTTGGATTGACATTGTACCTTGTTGGTCGTCTTGTCCGGACAAGGGGCGCGCCGCTACCACCAGGCCCGCCTGGATGGCCGCTCATTGGAAACCTGCTCGACTTTCCGACACATGCTCCACATAAAGCGTTCGGGGCCATGAACGAAAAATATGGCAAGTGCATACATGCTTCACACAAAGTGCATAGGTCGTTCATTCTACGACAGGTCCTATCATATCCTTCAATGTGATGGGCACGCGATTTGTCGTTCTCAACTCCCTCAAGGCAACCAACGACCTGCTTGACAAGAAGAGCGCCGTAACGTCGAACAGGCCACACTTTACGATGGGCTGTGACCTCGTCGGCTGGAGTGACTCCACGGGCTTTCTCCAATACGGTGACGCGTACCGAAAACATCGCAAGTTCTTTCAACGGCAGATTGGCACCAAGAATAGCTTAGAGGCATTCTACTCTGCAGAAGAAGAGGAAGCTAAACAATTCGTATGCAATGTGTTGGAGAACCCTGACAATCTGATCGCGCATTGTCGCAGGTGCCTTTGGTTCTGTTTTTTCGCTGGCTGATCGTGCTAACGTGACATATTTTGGGCAGAACTGCCAGCTCGGTAATATTGAAGATCTCGCATGGTTATAGCGTCAAAGACGATGGTGACGAGCTTATGGAGGTCGCTGACAGAGCCATGCATGTTTTCTCCGTAGTCATGGCGCCGGGACGCTTTCTGGTTGACATGCTTCCAATTTGTACGTTGCCCAAGCTCTTTGACCCATCTCAGTTGCTTGAAAGGTTCTTCTAGTACAACACCTGCCTGAATGGTTCCCTGGATGCGGGTTTCACAAAGATGCAAACCGGTGGCGAAAAATGGTGCGCGAGACAGTGGATAAGCCATACGAGTTTGTGGTGGAACATCTGGTATGCTTTCTTTGCGAGAATGTAGGCTTGTATGCTGATCACGAGCTAGGCAAAGGGCGATGCTGCACCGTCGTTCACATCACAGCTACTTCAGGAGGGTGTTACCCCTGAGGATGAAGAGATTTTGAAGTGGGCTTCTTCTGCGATGTACCTGGGTATGGTTTCAGAGTATTGTGCCGAAGACTATTAAAGCGATATTAATCATAATTTCGCGAATTATCAGGAGGATCAGACACGGTGAGCTGAACTCTACGTCTACAGGCGAATCGCACTGAAATGAGTGTATTGCTGACAGACACCGTCCACATTATCCGCATTCTTCCTCGCCATGACAATATACCCCGAGGTCTTTAGAAAAGCACAAGCGGAAGTGGACGCCGTTGTTGGGAACAAGAGACTTCCGACCATGGAGGATCGCGGTGCACTTCCGTACGTGAACGCGATCGGTACCGAACTTCTTAGGTGGAACGTGTTGATTCCTATGCGTACGTATACTCGTGCATGTGCGCTTCTGACTAGACCAACATTATACGATAGCCCCGCATGTCACTACACAGGACATCATCCACGAGGGGTACTTAATCGCCAAAGGGACTTGGCTTCTCCCAAATGCCTGGTTCGTGGCTCTTCGAGTGTTGTCGATTTGATATCTCAAACCCTTACTGTAGGTTTATCCTGTCCAACCCAGAGACGTACCCCAGTCCCGACGTGTTTGACCCTGAGAGGTTCCTTGGCGAGGATCAACAGCCCGACCCGCGTGAGGTGTGTTTCGGATGGGGAAGAAGGAAGTGTCCAGGTGCGCTCCTGGCGGAGGCGACGATCTTTATATGCGTCGCAATGGCATTGGCGACCTTGGACGTGTCAAGATGCGTTGAGAATGGTGTGGAGTGTGTGCCGAGCTATGATGTCAATGAGGACATGATACGGTAGGTTTCTGGAGCTGTTCTAGTGTGTATTTGTTAATCGCCGGTTTTGCAGTCATGTCAAGCCGTTCAAGTGTAGAATCGTACCGCGATCGAAGCAGGCGGCGGAGCTTCTTCGCACTTGATCCGATTCAACGTACTGGTCGGTAGATTACTAGATACGATAGTAATCCCGATGCCACCTTCTATGCAGAGGGGGGATTGAATGTCATAGAATAGAGGGCGAGAAGGGAAAGCTAGCCCGAATACAAAAGGCCACGGAATTGAATTTTCCGCCTTTCCGACCGTCCGATCCCCGAAATGCAGAGTCCGACTTCGCCAAACTTTCCTGGCCAAGGGGTTGGGTACCAACTGACATCGCACATGAGCATCACCACGACAATGTTAATGGATCTGTAACGTACAGGATCGATCGTGGTTGTTCGGGGGATGCACGGGAACGGTCCAAGCGCCGCACTGCTTTGCCCTCAATGCACGTGAGATAGACAGGTGCACATCGCCCCGTTGCCGCTCCACAATGAAAGAGTGTTGACATACCGTGACGATGAGTTCCTCCTCAGGATGGAACCGGGCGGACGTGGCAGGATGGCGGTGCAGGTGCGCGAAGTGCTGTTCCATGCGCAGATGGTCTCCGTCTGAATCGGATGCTTGGGATCCGGGTTGGATAGATGATCATCGGCAAGATATCAAGCATTCATGGCCCAAAGCATCTCGTGATGAAGTTGGACGGTCCGAACGTAGTCGAGGGTGAGCGTACAAAGTGTAGAGGAACTTGGAAGGATCCTGCTGGACGATGTGGTCAATTCGTTGGCGGACGTGTGGACCCGTCCAATTCCGCTCGTCATGAAGATGGCGACGGCGGTGTCCAGTGAGTGGGATGTCACTGAATCGCGCTTGGACAGGACCTCGGAGGACACGTTGACTTCAAGTTGTCGGGGAAGATGCGACGGGACGGAAAACGCCACAACGGCGACTCGTCCCACAAACACCCGGGCTACTACTCTCCTCAAGGTCGTGTGATACAGGGCACAACGAAATAGTGCCAAGATTACACAACGCTAGAACAAAGGGAGGCGCGGTATTGCGTAGGTTCTCCCAGTCGCAACCATAGGAAGACGGATGGTTTTTGATCTCCGATTCTACCCACCAACAATGGACTCGGAATACGCCTAAGGAGTGGACTTTTTAGCAAGCATGCGGAGCTGTTGAACGCGTCAGCCTCACGAGCATCCGGCGATTGGTCCCCCAGGTGGCTACTATTTGTTCTCGGCTCATCTTGAGGGATACTTAGGCTTGAACCATTACTAGTATGTCGATCAGGATGTTGTCAACTCTGTCACCGATCTGCCGATCAGTCACTGGTGATCGCCATGGCATAAGTGATGTAAGTTGGGGACTCCGAGTCTAGCTATTCCGGTTATGTTCAAGTCGGGGAACGTGTTGTTGTAAGTAACGTACACTCAGCGCTTCGCTCCTTCGGCTAGCTCTTACTTGAGAGGTAAGCGAACTATTTGTCCTTCCTTGCCTGATGGTGAAGCGGCCTTGCTTCCGTACTTATATATAACCCGCAAGTAAACTACTTATTGGCCAACTTGAACCTCTTACCAACTGAAATTTTCATTCGTTTGTTTCATCATTCCCCCCTCTGCCTCTCCCGCCGCCTCTCCTTCCGCACAACTATCATAACTGGCCCATCCGAATTCGACATGCAGCATCCCAAGTCAGAGTCCTTCCATCAGGACGAACAGGTGCCGAGGGCATCTACCGCACACTCCAATGATGCGTCAAGTATAAGGTCACTGATTAAAGGCGTTGTTGGACAGTAAGTCTACTCCGCCCTCGGTCGCCAATTTCGACGGATTCAATATCGCATCCATGACAGTTCTGTCGAGGGTGGCACTCAGGTGCGGAAGCTGGGCGTCATGTTTAGAGACCTCCGCGTCGTGGGACTCGGCGTCGGTGGAGCTGTGCAGCACAACCTCGTATCGCTATTTTATCCCCGGTCGATCATCAAATACATCAACACCTTGTGGCACCCCCCCGTTCGCGACATTATTTCCGGTTTCGAGGGTGTCGTTCTTCCAGGCGAGATGCTCCGTGCGTATACCTCGTTCAGCCGTTGAATCCTGGCTTACCCACGAAAACCACTCTTGGCACAGTCGTCCTGGGTCGACCGGGTTCTGGATGCAGTACATTTCTGAAAACTCTCGCCAACCATCGCGGAGACTACTACGACATTCTGGGAGATGTTTTCTACGACTCGTTCGTCTCCGAAGAGATCGACAAACGGTACCGTGGTGATGTTATATACTGTCCCGAGGATGACGTCCACTTCCCGACGCTCAAAGTTGGGGAAACGTTAGAATTTGCCTCTACGATGAGGACTCCTAGCCGCCGAGCGGATCGGGCGCGATCGGCACACGCCACGGTTACAGCAGAAGCGCTGATGCGGATCTTTGGACTCGAACATGCCAGGGATACTGTCGTTGGTGATGCATCTCTCAGAGGGATTTCTGGTGGTGAGAAGAAGAGGGTGTCGCTTGCAGAGGCTATGTCTGCACGAGGAAAACTCGTTTGTTGGGACAAGTACGTACCTTTTCATCTTCGCAAAACAATGTTTGCGATCTGGATTCACCCAGTTCTACGCGTGGATTGGATTCGTCCACGGCACTCGAGTTCATCCGAGGGCTTCGCGTCGCGACCGATTCCGCGAAGGTCACGACCGTCGTCTCGATCTATCAAGCCGGAGAGCAGCTGTTTGAGCAGTTTGATAAAGTATGCCTCATCTACGAGGGAAAGATGGCATACTTTGGGCCTGCAAAAGAGGCGAAACAGTATTTCATGGACATGGGGTACGAACCGCAGAATAGGCAAACGACCCCAGATTTCTTGGTGGCGTGTACGTCTTCAGTCTTTCAATGGCTTTTGTGTGCTCATGATCCCCACGCAGCAACCGATCCAAATGGGAGGAAGATCCGTCCTGGATTCCAGGGCGTCATACCACGCACGGCAGATGAGATGGCTGCCTATTTCAGGACATCCGCCTATGGCCAGCTCAATCGTTCATCAATGGATTCGTACTGCAACCTTTACGTCAACAAGGCTGACCTCAAAAGGGCCTATGACGCGAGTGCCACAGGCGAACATGCACGACGTGCTCCTAATACCCAGTCATATATACTGTCGATACCCATGCAGGTCCGCGCGGTGATGCGTCGCCGATGGCAAATATTGAAGGGTGACTGGGCCACGCAGGCCGTCTATTTGGGGTCTGTTCTATTGTACTCATTCCACCTATATGCTGGAGACTGATCTGTCTTGAACAACTGCAGGTCACAGGTGTTTCAGGCTATTTTCATCGGGACCGTGTTCTTCCAACTTGCCAGCAGCACAACTGCATACTTTTCGCGGGGTAGTTTGCTCTTCTTGTATGAATATCCTGTGAAACTCGGATGGATGTGCATTGAATGTTGCTTCTGACAGCGGCTTGTTCTGTTGTTCCACCTTGTCCGCGGCTGAAATTCCCGGCCTCTTTTCTCTGCGCACAATTGTCCTCCGCCACCGGAAGGGAGCATTTTATTACCCCTTCATCGAGGGTCTAGCTCACACGATCGTCGATATTCCAATTACCTTCATTTGCGTCGCCGTGATGTCGGTCATGCTCTACTTCTTGGTTGGTCTGCAAAAAACGGCGGAACAATTCTTGTGCGTTATTTTCTGTAAGCTTCATTAAGGTATAACCTGACTCACAGTCCCTATAGCACGTACTTCTTGTTCACCGTTATCGTGACGCTCGTGATGAAGCTCTGCTTTAGAACTATTGCAGCTTTGTCCACGGGCGAGTCGACCGCTCTCCCGGTGGTTGGATTGTTGATCCTGGTCCAAGTTCTGTTCACTGGCTTTGCTATCCCCATAGCGAACATTGTCGGGGCGTTTCGCTGGATCACATACATCAATGTGCGTGCAATGACGTGCCTTTCGTCCGATTAGTGTTGATGACACGTTCCAACAGCCACTCCGTTACGCGTTCGAGTCCTTGATGGTCAACGAATTCCATACCATCAACGGGACGTGTACGACGCTTGTTCCATCGGGGCCTGGATACGAAAACGCCTCGCTCGCGAACCAGGTGTGTAACACCATCGGCGCGCAACCCGGTATGGCGAGTGTGTCCGGGGAAGCCTATGCGTATGTGTCCTTTAGCTACTCGTACTCCAATCTCTGGAGGGTATGTGATTTCCGCTGTGATTTCGCGTACGTGATATCGACTGATGATTGGATGCAATGCAGAACATGGGGATTCTATGGATTTTCGCTTTGGGCTTCCTTGGGACTCTGCTATTCTTCACTCAATACAACCAGCGGACCGCGCGGGATAATACAGTGACGCTCTACAAGTATGGGAGTGACCGAGTCCCCGTTTACCAGGCTGCGGACGAAGAAAAGGTTGCGCCAGGCGACCTCCATGAAAAGCCAGAGGAGGAATTGGACGTAGCCAACAATAGTGTCGCAGGAAGTCTCAAATCCGAAGAACCAAGACGAGCCGACATCTTTTCGTGGAAGAATATCCAGTACGAGGTACCCATTTCGGTTGGGGGGATACGTAAGCTGCTCGACGATGTCTCTGGCTACGTCGCTCCCGGAAAGTTGACCGCCTTGATGGGAGAAACCGGCGCGGGAAAGGTAGGGTTTTGATGTGTAGACAGTGTTGGTGCTGATCGTGGGCATGTTTCGGCAGACGGTGTTGTTGAATGTACTTGCTCAGCGCATCTCAGTCGGTATCGTGCGTGGTGATTGTTTGCTGAACGGGGATCCGCTCCCCGGGGACTTCCGGGCCCAAACGGCGTACGTCCAGCAGATGGATATGCACATTGCACAGTCGACGGTTCGCGAGGCTCTTTTGTTCTCGGCGAGGCTTCGACAGCCCCCATCCGTTCCAATGGCCGAGAAAGAAGCCTAGTATGTCTCCATAATCCATATCCACTCTGCTTCTGATGACCACCCCTTTCATGAATAGCGTTGACAAGTGTTTGAAAATGTGTGGTTTGGAAACCCACGCGGACGCCATTGTCGGTTCGCTTGGTGTCGAGCACAGGAAACGCACTACTATCGGCGTCGAGCTCGCTGCCAAGGTAGGATTCTTGAACTCGTCCCATATCGCGTTGAGCTGATGGGGGGCGACTTAGCCGAAATTGCTGTTCTTCCTCGACGAACCCACGTCAGGCCTCGACTCTCAGTCTGCCTGGGCTGTCGTGACGTTCCTTCGTGAACTCGCTGACAGTGGACAGGCTATCCTTTGCACGTGAGTCTTCTTTGTGAGCATTGCGTTGGATACAGTTACTGACGAACGGATGCGAGTAGAATTCATCAGCCCTCGGGTGAACTCTTCCAGGTCTTTGACAAACTGCTGTTGTTGCGCCAAGGTGGACAAATGGTTTACTTTGGCGACATCGGCGAGAGGTCCATGACGATGATCGAGTACTTTCAAAGGAACGGCGCCCCTCGTTGTGCTGCAGACGCAAACCCGTGAGTGTTGTCATCCTCGATGGCGTATCGCTAGCTGAATATGGTGCGTACACTACTCAGGGCCGAGTACATGTTGGACGTTATTGGAGCTGGCGCCACAGCAACGTGTACAACCGACTGGCACCGGGTATGGAAAGATTCTTCTGAAGCAACAAAGCTGGACCTCGAGATCGAGCGTATTCACGAAGAGGGAGGATCTCGTCCTGTTGTGAGCACCGGGACACATTCCGAGTTTGCGAGCTCTTGGATGAAGCAACTCGTGTTACTGACCCACCGCGGCTTCGTGTGTAACTGGCGAAATCCGGTGTACATCTATGCAAAACTGGCAGTCTGCGTTCCCGCCGGGCTCATCATCGGCTTTACGTTCTTTGGAGCGACGAATTCTTTACAGGGCTGTCAGGACAAACTCTTTGTACGTGCCTTGCGTGTATCATTCCAAGCAAGAGGGGTTGACTAACGTTACTTGGACACAGTCGGTCTTCATAGTGGTGGCGATCTGTGTGCCATTAGCCCAGCAATTGCAGAGCAAGTTTATCGAAAGCCGAACTGTCTACGAAGTCCGGGAGCGTCCTGCGAGGATGTTCACCTGGTCAGCGTTCCTCGTGTCTGAGATACTGATCGAAATCCCGTGGAACGTGCTTGGCTCGTCTTTGGTCTTTTTCTGTTGGTACTGGACCTCTGGCTTTGACTCTTCTCGTGCCCCCTTTTCGTACCTCCTTTCCTGCGTCGTGTACCCGTTGTACTACACAACATTTGGGCAGGCCGTCGTGGCGATCTCTCCCAACGGGGTCATCGCATCCACATTGTTCAGCGTCTTGTTCTCCTTTATGCTCATCTTGTACGTGTCGCTCTCTTTTCGCACGACTGTCTCAGTCGTACTGATAGATGGGTAACCTTACAGTGCCGGCGTTCTACAGACGTATTCTCAATTAGGATGGTGGCAGTGGATGTACTACGTCTCCCCCTTTACCTACCTCATCGAGGGCCTCCTGGGCCAAGGTGAGCGTCTCCACGGTACCTCGCTCCCTCACCGATAAAGCTGACGTCTTCCCAGCGCTCGGCAACCAACTGATCACCTGCACGTCTACCGAGCTGGTGACGATCGAACCACCCTCGGGGATGAGCTGCAGCGCCTACATGGACCCTTACATCGCCTTTGCAGGTGGCTACCTCGCCGAGCCGAACGCGACCGCCGCGTGCGCATTCTGTCCCTTCC